>RCAB01000809.1:0-17957 GCA_003640385.1 Setaria digitata | reverse complement strand
TTTTTTTTGCAAAGAAAAAAGTTTTGAACAAAAGAAAATTGAATTCCTAACTTAAAACGTGAAATTTTCAAATTTTCTCCAAATCAAATATTTTCCATAACTTCGTTTGCAATCCATTCTTTTCATTTAATCACAGTTGATATGCACTAAATTTATATATATATATATATATATTTTATAAAATATATATATATGATATATATATATATTTAATTTTATAAAAATATATATATATATATATTTCTTTCATTAAAAGAAAGATATATTTTTAATATATATATATATATATATATCATATATATATTCGATATATATATTTTATAAATTAAAATTTTTTATAAAATTTTTATAAATTAAAATATTAAAAATATATATCTTTCTTTTTTTTTCTAACTTTTAATGAACCAAAAAAGTAAACAATTAAAACTAACAATTTCATTTTGCAGAAGTAAAAAAAATTACAATTGTTAGGCATTAATTTTTAATTTAATTTCAATTCCAAAATAGTAGTGCTCAAATTTTTGTCCATTTTTAAATTTAATTAAAATGCAAGTTTTTTTTATTCTTTTTTTTTTTGAAAAATTTATCAAAACATTAGGAGTAATAGCTATTAGTATATGCTCATCTAGCATTTTGTATATTATTAAATTGGATTAAATTTATCAAAAAGCCAAAATAATGGTACCGTGGTACCGCAGGATTTTCATACGATTAGATTTGAGATTTATGAGAAAGAAAATGAGTGTATAAAGTGATAAATGCATAATATTCAACTGAATATAGTAATAATTATAAAAGACAAAGAAATAAATTTCAAATTTTGCTTCCTTTTTTTTCTTTTTTTTTTCTTCATATCATAAAAGGAATAATATATTTAAAAAATAAAAAAAAAAAAATAGCTAGTGATGACTGGTTGCTAATTCAAACTTTTCCAGTCATATTTAAAATGAATCAATAAATTTGAAAATTGATATGTTTACATTTGAGTTTACAATGGATGATGGCTATATATAAATATACATATATTTATTGAAAAGAAGATGGCTTTTTCTTTTTCTTTTTTTTTATTCTATTTAAAAAAGAAAAAAAAAAAAGAAAGAAAGAAGTGAAGAAAAAGTAGAAAAGCGAGAAAAAAAAATAGGAAAAAAAAAGAGAGGTCAGGCAAGAAAAAAAAAATTAAAAAGAATTATTTCGATTAATTTGACGGAAACGTATCATTTTTTTAAAGCATTTGAAATGAAAGTAATTCACCGTCAATAATTTGTATTATTATTATTATTATGGTAAAGTGTTTTCCAGTTTTTATATTTTTTATGATTTTTGTTTATTTATTATATTTTATTTGTTTTTTTAATTGCTTTTTGTTTTTTTTAATGAAGTTTTTAAAAAAAAACAGACGAGCGATTTTTCTAATGTTTGAAAACTGACTTAATTTTTTGCTTTTTGATATTTGGAATGAAATGTTAAGATGATAGNATTATTATTATTATTATTATTATTATTATTATTATTATTATTATTATTATTATGGTAAAGTGTTTTCCAGTTTTTATATTTTTTATGATTTTTGTTTATTTATTATATTTTATTTGTTTTTTTAATTGCTTTTTGTTTTTTTTAATGAAGTTTTTAAAAAAAAACAGACGAGCGATTTTTCTAATGTTTGAAAACTGACTTAATTTTTTGCTTTTTGATATTTGGAATGAAATGTTAAGATGATAGATGTTATGTGTGCATCTTGCTTTTCATTTTAATTTTGTTTTTCTTTTTTTTTTGTTTTAGAAAAATTTTAAGAATATGGAACTTGGTCTAGGAATTTTAAACATTTTTCTTTTTTCTTTTTTTTTTTTTTTAAATACACTTTATGTTTGAAAAACAACGAGAAAAAGTGTTAATTGAATAAATTTGGTGATTTCTTATTTGCATTGACTATGATTTAACTAGACATTCATTAAATTTTCATCTTCAATCAAATTACTTAATTTGACTCTAAAAAAAAATAGCCTAATTATTCTCAAATTTGATTTTAAGCATTAAAATTTGCGGAAAAATTTTTGAATTGTAAAAAAGAGTTTAAAAAATGAAGTGCTTCCGGTCAAAGGTGAAAATTAGAATCTAAAAATATGCGAGGTATGTTGCCTCAAAATGCAGGATTTTTCTTTTTCACGAGATTGATAATAAAGATCATCTTTTAATGAAACAAATAAAAATAAATCCTAGTAATATTCCGCATATCAATAATAATAATATATTCCGGAAATCGGTATCATATTAGACTTCCGGAAATGAGGCATTAACATGATATACTTTTCTTTGTGGTAATTATTAGGATGCTTTTTTTGATGTACGAACTCTAATGTATTTTAAGCATTATTCGATAACGATATGAATAAACAAATAAACAAATAGATAAGCAAAAGTTGGCAAATTAGGTAAACATATTGGAAATAAATGAATGCAGTAATAAACAATAAAAATATCTTCACCATATCAATATTTTATTCAGTTTTTTTTTCCCCCCCCCCTCCTCCTTCTTAATCCAACTTCTTTGCCGCATACAAATTAATTTATATAATTTGCATTAATCCAATTCGAAATGGTAAATAAATAAAACAAATTAATATGAATGGAAAATTTTATTATAAACAGAATAAATTAATATAAATAGAGTGAAATTTTTTTTCATTTAATGATTGCTAATTTGCATGCAAATGGAAAAAATATTTAAATAAACAAAAAAAAAAGACAATGTTATGAGAAAAAAAAAAAAAAAATTACTAAATTATACACAGAAAAGCAAACAATACTATGAGTAGAGATTGATAAAATAATAAATTAAATAATAAAATAATTAATCCATAATTATCGATATTAATTCTTTCGTCTTTTGTTTTCAAAAAAAAAAAAAAAATTTCAGTTTAATTTCATCAAATTGAAAAATTTTGCGAAAATATTTGATTAATTAGTATACGGTAACAAATACTCTAGCTTTTCTAATGTTGCTACTGTTGATGAGTTGTTAGTTTGAAGTGAAATAATGATGATGATGAGATGTATAGCAGAAAATTATAAATGGTAAAAAAAAAAAAAAAAAAGAAAGAAAGAGAGAGAAAAGGAAAAATTAATTGGCAAGACGAAAGAGAGAAAAGGGAAAGAGAGAGAAAGAGGAAAAAGAAATGGAAAAAAATTATTGGAAAAGAAAGATAATGGTTGATATTATATTTTATATATATTTGATAATAACGAGAGACTCTCTCCCTCTTTTTTTTTCTATTGCTCCTCTCCTTCTTCCTCTCCATTTCCATCTCTCTTCTTTCCTCTTTCTACCCTTCTCTCTCTCCCTCTCTCTCTCTCTCTCTCTCTCCCTGTGCATGTATATGAGAGCATATAAATATATACATATAACACATCATTCTTTTCCATCATTACGACTTTCAAATTACCAGCCGAAACTAATTTTGCTCGAGAATTACTAAAATTTTACAAAATTTTCTCGATCAAATTTTCTATCATTATCACTATCATTAGCATTATCATTATCATTATCATAGTGAACAATGCTGCAACTTGATGCTGGAAATGATAGTATTAGAAGTACGGTAAGTTTACCATATCTTCTCTCACTCTTTTTCTTTTCTTTATATCTATCAGTTACCAATATTAAAATTTCTGACATAAAGATTTCTATTTTAAATGTTTAATTTAGAAAATAAAACTATAAATTTTTTTTTTTTTCACACCATTCTTCCAAAATTTTCAAAGTATATATATATATATTTTTTTTAGATCATTGCTAATAATTAGTTAGGTAACAGAGGAAGAGATGCAATATTTTCAATCTAATCGAGCATTTTTCATTTATCATCAAAGTTTAAATTAAATTTTTCAATTATTATATCACAATCGATTACTCCTTAAAATCGACATATATGTATTATATGTGGTATCAATTACAAATATATTCATTTTATTTCATTTCTCTTGTAGAAATATAAGAAAGGTGGGTGGGAAAGAGAAGAAAAACTCATATTTCACTTTTTTTTTTCTCCATCCTACTTTTTCACTTACATTAACATCAAACGATTTTTGTTTCACATTGTTTTCTCACTTTTTTCTTTTTTTTTTTTTCCTTTTTACTTTTTGTT
Organism: Setaria digitata; assembly: GCA_003640385.1. Taxonomy (NCBI): domain Eukaryota; kingdom Metazoa; phylum Nematoda; class Chromadorea; order Rhabditida; family Setariidae; genus Setaria; species Setaria digitata. Next base: position 13,812 of record RCAB01000809.1, on the reverse strand, counting down.
TCTTTTAACTATCAAAATTGTAACTTTTCGAAATATTTTCTTCCTTTTTTTTTTCTGCTTCTAAATGAACGAAAAAATGATTGCCAAAAAAGTTTTATTTTCAGTTTTCTGTTTATTCTAAATTAATAAAATTATTTGATATAGTAAGGAATAAAATTTTAATAAAAAATCGACTTAAAGTAATTATTCGATAAAAAGAGGCTCACGAACTAGCGAATCAATTAAAAAAAAAATCATATTTTTATCTTTTATCATTTTTCAATTCGCAAATTATCTTGTCTTAGAATGAATTTGATTATAAGTAACGCATCAATGATGATTTTGTTATCTTAATCATACTATTGCTCTATCATAAATTAATTGTTATCCAACGCAAAATATCTTTTTTTTTTTTTTTTTTTTTTTTGAAAAAGCACATAATATATATAAAGTTAGTTTTTATTTTTAATAAATCTCAAAAATTCTCGAAAATCACTTCAAATCTATGTATTATTTTTTAAAATGTTATAATAATTTCCGACTATATAATAAATCTTCATGAAATTTCATTCCTAAATTGTTTTCCATGCTCTAGATTTTGACGAAATAATTTGGAAAAAAAAAAAAAAGAAGAAAAGCAAAAAACAAAAAACTTTTGCAAGAAATATAATCCTTTTGCTGTAGCAGTAAATGAATTAAGGATTTAATCTGTAATTGTTGCGTCAATTTATGTCCACTTCAATGTGCACCAAAATACTTTCTTCACAATCTATCCAATCTGAAATTCAGCATAAATATCAAATGCGTTGCGCAATATTAGAACAATTTTCTCCTCACTTTTGTCCTCTCAAACCTGAAAATACTTCATTTGTGCAACGATGATACATCAAGTATGTAACGATGATCACTGACTGATCCGTTAAACAAATTATTTATCTAAATTCTGTAACATACCTTTTTTTTCTTTTTACAAATTAACACTAGCTATATTTTATTTAGTTTAATTGAGCTGCTGTAAACAATTGCTACGAAATTACGGCACTCTAAAAGTATAAAAAATGCTTATTCATAGTGTCGTAAATTAATTAATCTGGAATACTTAGCTATGATTAAGCTATATTAGCAAATAATTCATGGGTGACATGAATGAAATTATGGTATTTATAATACAGCATTGAGTATGCATATTTACAGTATCGTAAAACTAATTAGCAAATGATACAGGTTGCTTGTTGTCCGATTTGATTTTATTAGAATTTGATATGACTTTTATTCGAAAACAGTCTATTTGCAAAGAGAAAAATAAGATAAGAATTTTGATTAAAATGTTAGTTATAGTAATTGCAACGATGGATTGGTATTTTCTTGTAAAATCATGATAATTTGTATTCGGTATTTAATTAACGACAATTATTTACATCGCAATATTTTTACTGATAAGATTTTAATGAATAATTTTTTTTTTTTTTTTTTTAATTGGCGTGTAGTATAATCATTACAACAATGCTTTATGTTCTTCAATGAAAAGGAGATAAAAATCAAAAAAAATTAGCTATTAGTAAATTGCTTAATGATTTTAGCTAATATATTCGGAAAATATGCTACTCGGACAAATCAATTTTGTTCCAAAAATTCAACTATTGTTTTGATTTGAATCTATCTAATTAATATGTTCAAGATCAAATAATCAGTTTAATATTATTCAGCAGAAAAGAAATCATTCTGTCAGTAAAAATAAATTTTATTTATTGAATTGAATTTAACTCATTTGAAAAGTAGTATATAGTTGCATATCTTTTGATACAAAAAAAAAAAAGGTGCAACATTAATAATTAATTAGAAATTTAACGTTAGAAGACAATAATTGGTAGAAAAAATATTAACACAAGTTTTATTTTCTCAGCTATCATAATGGTAACATTAATTTAATTTAACTGAAACGATTCTAAAAATACTCTTTTTATTTTCCACTTATCATGCGATGATTATTATTAATTTGTCAAAACAATACGAAGTCATTATTTTTCACTTATCATATTTTATCATATCATATCACAATATTCATTCATTTTATTTAGATATTTTAGTTCTTTAGCGGATATCTTTGAAAGTAAATGAAGCACCAAATGACGCATTTTTAGCAAGTTTTGGTGAGATTATCAGATCGGATAGATTTAAAGTAAAAGAAAAAGCGCAAGGAAAATTACAGGAAAGATATCAAATTACCAATTCCCATTATTCTAACTATTATTTCTATTACTATATTATTGCTACTACAGCTACTGCTACTTTTACTACAACTGCTACAAAATTAGTAGCTATTTTTATTACAATCTTTTTTTTTTTGCTGATAGTATAGTTTTAATAGTTACAATTTGTTTGTCATTCCTATGCTGTTTGTTTAGCAATTTATAGCAATAATTAAAATTATTCGATATAGTTTGGTGACAATGATTGATTTAGACAGCATTATTTTCGAGACATTGAAAAAAATTTGCTAATTAGTTACAAATTTTTCAATCGATCATTTTAACACGACTATTATTAATAAAATCACTTAATAATTAAAACGATTTGTATTAATTATAGTTGAAATTATTACTGGTATCGATTTTTAGCAGGAATAAACATTATACGATAGTTGATGATCAATCAATAAGCATAATTTATTTTAATATTCGATAATTTTGATTCCATGCTAGTTTACAGTGATTTAATTAATTGCTGTATTAAAATCTGTCATTCAAAGTGTAGTTTTATAATAATTAACTTATTAATATTGCAGCTTTTAATTATTTCAAATACGTTTACACTCTGATTTTTTATCATTTGGTTACTTGCCTTTTTTTTTAATTCTTTTTTTATAAAAAGAAAAATACAATCAATGAATCTTAGCTTAAAAGCATACAAATTATTTGTTCTTTTCAGTTTTTTGGTAAAATTAAGAAAAATGAATTTTTTTTTTAAATTAAGCAAAAATTGACTTCTAGATGTTCGCTTTATCCAAAATTGACAACGATTTTAATTTTATATAATAGTTTAAAAAAATTATTCGTTTTTTAACTCATATTTGTAACAGACAATTCTTTTCAACAGAAATACTTGATTTTCTTCCTTTTATCATGTTTAATTAATGAATTAATATTCTAAAAAGTGAATTTTACGAATTTTCGTTTTTGTAGAATCGAAATGAAAATCGGAACCTAAAAATTTCTAAATACATTCTATATGATAAAATTTCAACCTTTCTTATAGTTATCACAAATAGTACCGTAGAAATTTTTAATAATTCTATATGCATTTTCTATTTCGCCCTAGTCTTGAAGTTCGTCACTCTTGATAAATTTATCAATTTTAAGACAGCCTTAAGTTTATTAGTTCTGATAAATTTTGAAGTACGTTAATCTCTAATCAAGCACTTCATCAATCTTTATAAAAAAAAAAAAAAATTCTTGAAGTTTCTTTTCTGGAAACAATTATGGAGGGTCATCGATCTGAATTACTGTAGCTCATTTGTGATGGGTAAGTTTACAGCTATCATACTGTAGGCAGAAATTGTTGAAACACAAATAGCTATTTGCCAGTCGTTATGACTTTTTCTAGAAATCACTCGCTAATCGTTGATCCGGAATTAGAGCTTTCCGGTTTCCTTCTTCTTTTCCTGGATCGTTTCATTTCATCATGCTCCTCATGTATAACATTAAGGTTATGTTTGCATTAATAAGCCACTTCTTCCCTGACAATATTTGCATAAACCATCGTTAACATCTGTTCACATTCACATTTAGCTCTTGTCCTCTTCCGTAAACCTTAAATACCATATTGGGTCATGACCTATGACCTATTGATGACTTTTCCTCTCGAAAAGAAAAAAAAACTATTCATACTTTGCACAAATAAATCGTAACCTTATCCAAGAATAGGGAAATGAATTTTATAAATTTTATTGGATAATGAAAAAACAAAAAATAATTAACATATTTGTCATTTCTTCTTCTCTATTTTCCAGCAAATAATTCAACTGTAATTAAACTTAATGAAAAACAATTTTTCTTACCATCTCAAATTTTTTATGCACTTTAAAATTTAAGATGCATAAATAATTTTTAAGAAGAAAAAAATGTATGAATTGAAGCATTATCCAGAGAAGAGGCTGTTTCGTATTTGTGACTATTTTAAACAATTAATATATTCGATAATATTTCACACTGTGGATACATTGCTATCTGATTGAAATTAGTGCTATAATTGATAATTAAGTACTTCATGTTTATCGAAAAAAAGGTAGCGTGGCTATTTCGTTTCAAATATTTTAATAATTTTGACAATATAAATTTTTATTTTTAAAAAATATTACTAAAAAAAAAAAAATCCCCCACTGGTTTATTTTGTCCTTTCGCTGAATGAGAACATCTTCAAGATTTTTCCAAAATTAAAAATGCAATTACCAAAATTCCACCACTTTCTTACCTGGGAGAAAAAAAAATACTTCAAATAAGCAGCATTATTCATTGGTAATAAAATAAGTGCTACTAGTAATTACGTAAGATTTCTCACTCCACGCATCTTTGCAATTATTTTGCGTATGCCACGAAAAGGAAAAGAAAAATTAAAAAAATAAAAAATAAAAATGCCGCCTAATTAATTATATATTATGACCATTTTTCTTCTGCTCTTTTTTCCTTCCCATCCCATAACATTTGGAAATAAACCCAAAAAAAAAAAATCGAAAGAAGGAAAAACACTGAAAATTTAAGGATAATTAGCCGCAAAAAGACCGGGGAATGGAAGCGGGGAAAAAAGTGGCGAAAAAGGGAACCGGAAGAAAGAATAGCCAAACCGGTACAGAACCATCAACGGTAATTTTGGATTAGGATGAGGGGTTTTGCTTGATTGTTTGGGGTTGTAGGTTAATTGCACCATAGAACAGTTTGGACCCCTGCGGTGGCACCTGTCCACTTTTTTTCCTTTCACAGCGGTTATATATTTTTCTTTTTTTTTTTTTTCTGACTACTTTCTCTTTTACCTTTTTTGTTTTTGCAACTCAAAAAGTTTGTTACTTTTTTTGCAGCAATTTATATAAATTTAAAATTAATTTCTGCTTGTGAAAGAGCTAAAAAAGTGGAAAATAATGCACACCCATTGTGCATTTTCAAAATATTTAATTAATTCGAATTAAATATTTAATTAATTTGAATTAAAAAGAATATCGATAAACAATCAATATTTTGTATGCTTTACTATTAGCTTCTAATAAATATGCAAAATAATGTTTTTTACAAAAAAAAAAAGGAGAAAAAAGAAAAAGTTATTTTTGATTATATATTATAATGATTTTTAATATAAAAATTTTTATGATCATTTGTTATTTTCACTTTTTTCTTGCATTCAGATATTAATTTCTTTAATTTTTGTATGTGTGCGTTTTTTTTTTGCTCTTTTCTAGACATCTCTGAATTTTGAAGTATTAAGATTAAGATCAGAAAAATCACAAAATTAAGATTAAACGATGATCTTTCATCCAAATATAATTATTAAATAAATACAGGATAATTATCATGAATTTCCTTATAATTCAATCAAATTTCTTCTCTAACCAAAATTGATATTATATTGTTTGTGATATAAACTTCAAAATTATCATTTTTACTTTAGTGATGAAAATTATCATAATCATAATGTATCAATTTTACACGCATGATTTAAACAATTTCAAATCCTTTTTTTTTCAAAATTTAGTCAAGTGCTGTTTTAATAAAATAATATCCCATCCTAAAATTTGTTTTTTACTTCACAATAATAACAATGAACTTTTTTTTTTCCAAAATTTACACCAAAAATTTGAGAAAAAATATTAGATTTTGATTAATTAATTTTAGGTTAAAAACAGCGCATTTCAAGTTTCTTCAGCATCAAATGATACAATAAGGTAAGAAATTATTCTTTTTTTTCCCCTCCAAAAATTCACAATAAAAATAAAAATAAAAACATTCTTTCTGATCAATTTTTTACACATCGACCATCTTATTTCTAATTTCGATATGAAAGAATAAATTAATTAATTTCGACTTATGAAAATTTTTTGCCACAAAATGTGTTTCGTACAATCCTTTTCATTTGTTTTATTTTTACACATGTTATTTCTCACTTACATTTGGGAAGATTGTTAAACCTGCATATAAATTTATTTTTATAATTAATTGAAAGTGTCAAAATGTGACCAGAAAAGTGAGGCCAAAAAAAAGGAAAGTGAAAGAAATTTTTGTTAATATTCTCTTTTTTGTATTTTTTTTTCTTCTTTTTTTTCAAATTCAAACATAAATTTGAAACTTTTGCGAAAATTTACCATTTTTTTTCTATTTTTTAGCTGCGAATCATCAGGACAACCAGAAACTTCGGCAGCAGCATTTTTTGGTGCATCATTTGGTTTAGCACAGTTACCGGGTAGCGTAAAACCGGAAAACCTGATGCCAACGTTATCCGAACGTCCGGTTACACTTACTGCTATGTCTGCTGATGCTACAGCTGCAGTGGCTTATGGTGCTGCACATAATTTAATAAATTTTATTTTTTCTTTTTATTTTTTAATGAATAGCTAAATGTTTGAGCAAATCCAATGCATAATATTCGTTCTAGGAAGTGACTGAAAAAAAGGAAGTCAATTAATGCTAAAATAATTAATTAGCACTTACTTCATTACTCAGATAATATGTGCTAATGTTAACTTTCATTATTAAGTTGTTTTGCTGTTTTTTGTCTCTTTTTATTCCATTTAATTTATATTAAATTTAAATTTCATTTCTTTTTCACACGCTCTCATTAAGCTACAAGTAGTAGTAATTGCTTATTGATTTCTTATCTCAAAAACAAAAATTACTACTCTTAATAACGTTTAATTTCAAATTTTAAACAACAAAGGTTAAAGGTTATTCCTTCAATTTTCCTCACCCCCTCTTTTAGATCCACGTATTATCAGTGCAACACCATACTATAATGGTGGTTATTCGGGTGCAAATTACACCGGAATATATGGTACCGGTAGTTCACAGAACTATTATCCCGTTGTTTCAACTTCATTACGTGGAACTGCTGCTGCAGCTGCTGCAGCTGCTACATCATTTCCATTTGCAGCTGCGGCTGCATCACACGCCTATTACGGTAATTAACTTTTTTTTTTATTCCAGGTTAATTATTGTCAAAAAAATAATAATAATAATATTTTCATCTCTCAATCCTCCTCTTTTTCTCTCTCTTGTCTTCTCTTTCTCTCCTTCTCTCTCTCCCTTTATTCCTTGGGAATGGATTTTTATTTATTTTTGTTTTGATTATGGAAAAGAAAAACAAGAAAAAAAGTGCTGAAATCAATTTTTCATCAGTGGTAATTGAAATTAAAATGAAAGGTAACGGATGAAATATATTGGCAATTGTTTGTAATGAAATAAATAATTATAGCGTAGTGTTTTCTTCTTTTTTGTGGCTAAATTTAAAAATTTTAGGTTTCAGAATTTGAATTTGAAATTTTTAATGAAAAAAGAGAGGCACTGCAACGAAAGGAAGAATAAAAAGCAAAAATGCTAATTAAAAAATGAAAAGAACGCAACGAAAATTTCGAACTGCAAGTTATTCCAGTTGAACCGAAATTTTCAAACAGCAAGCATAAAGCAATCAAATTATGGTTGAAAATAAAATTTGAAAACGCTGAATTGAAAAGGAAGGAAAAGGCAAAACTTGAAATTGATTGTAATTTAAAAAAAAATCCTTATTGAAATAATATTAAAGCGATACTACCAATGAGGAAGGAGCTCAATGAATGATTTAAAAGGAAAGTGAAACAACTGATAGTTTTAAATCGTTTCCATTTATCATCTCGCTATCATCTCGTTGATGATAATATTAGCAGCTGATCAATCATTTCTTTATCAATAATTTCTTTCTCACCACTTTTATTCAATAATTTTAATTTATCTTTTCTCTTTTAAATATTAGCACAATTATAAAATTTCTCCTGCTTCTTTCTCTTTCATTCAAATAGACGAAGAAGAAATTTTATAAATTAGGCAATTCGATGACTTATTTATCAAATTTTTTGAATTATTTGAACAAAAATTAAAATTCTTTTATAAGAACAAACTGTAAAACTTTTCTTATAAAATGAATTTAAATAAATTTAAATTCATTTACAGGAATGACTAGACGATATTTTAGGTAATGGCTACACACCAACTCATTTTGATTATACATCCTATCCGGCAACGATGCACTGCTACGGAAGTCGAGGTGGTTATTACGGGTGCTCAATTAATCCTGTCTCATCAAATTCATCCTTATATGTATGTTTCTTAAACCATTCTAGCTTATCAGCAATTATCAGGCGATAACACTGATTACGCTATCACCAAAGGACGTCTCGTGAAATACTAGTGAGAGAAATCATATTGAGCAGTAATGTTATCAAAGAAGTGCCATCGGGAATAATGTTTGATCAAGAATATCTTATCAACAAGAGTTATTATAAGAGTGACAGTGATATCACTGAGTGATCCTTTAATTTGGTTGAAAATTTTTACACGAAAAATTTGATTGATTATAAATGAACTTAAATTTGAAAGGCAATTTTTTTTTCCACATCAATTTGAGGGCCTATGAAACGGAATATTAAATTACTAAAATACTGTAAAATATCATTTGGATGGTACTGGTTACTATCCTTTAAAAATGAAAAGCCGAAAATTAAATAAGCAAATAAATGAGGTGAAATAAGTAAAATTTAGCAAAATTTGAATTGCACTAATCGTTGAAATTTCATATTTTAAATAGGAACAATTTTTGTTAACGAAAAAAATGCTTACCTACCCATGGTAAAAAGTTAAGCCAATTCAATCATTCCTTTTTTCCTTTCCAAATTTCTCTTAGAAAAGAAAAAAGAATTCTAACATTTCTGTTGAATTCCATCTTAGAAAAGAAAGAATTTTCTTCATTTATAAATTACTCAACTTTTCTAAATAGCTAATAAAAAGTTTGGAATTAATTTCATCATAATTAAATCCTCTTTAATTATTACAAGTAATATTTAGAAATTGGTGAAAACTTTCAGATTGTTTTATTGCAATGTTTCAAATAAAACTTTTTTTTTTTTTTTTTTTTATAAAAAAATCATTCAGGAAAAATGGAAAGAAATAAGAAAATTGACTATTTCTTTTACCATTAACTCATTAATTAGTCTTAAAATTAAATCAGTAAGTCCTTATTTTCATTATTTCAAAACCTTGTCACCCTGAGTAAAAATCAGTAATTGCTGGGTAATTAACAAATTTGAAATTATTTTGATGTTTTATTTTCGATAGATGAATGTTTTTTTTTGTCGATTAACTAATTAATTAGTTATCTAATTAGTGCCATTACAAATATTATTGGTAGAAAAATTTCATTGTGGCAGTTAACTTTTCGGAATTTATGTAAAATTTCAGGTTACTTCGTAGGGGATATAGCTCAGGGGTAGAGCGCTCCCTTAGCATGGGAGAGGGCTGGGGTTCGATTCCCCATATCTCCATGGACAGTTCTTTTGCCAATTTTCATTTTATCAGTCATATAAATAGTATTAGAAAAAATTGATTCTTTCCACACTTCGCTAATACAACCAGTAATTATTTTTAATAAATGGAATATTTAAAAGAATAATAATTTATATTTCAACAAATTGCACAGACATTTTGATAAGGGTATGATGAGAAACAATTTTGAGATTTTTCATAATTTGATCATATCAAATGAATGATAAAAGCAAATTGTAATAACTTTAAGACTTCCATTTGAATTGCTTCCTTGTTAGCATTACGCCTTTGTTAGCAATTTTTTCTTTCCTTCCAAAACCTATAAGAATTGGAAATTCCATTTCAAATAAAAATGGAATTAAAAAAAATTATTGTTTCAGGCAATGAATTCATTAGCAAATGATATAAATACATCAACGCAATTATCGTCTTTTACAACAAAACACGAATCAAAACGATCAAGTAGTACTTCATTTACCATTTTAAATTAATTTCTGAAAGAAAAGTTTTTTAATGATAAAAGAATTAAAACAACAGCAAAATTATGATTGCAAATAATAATACGAAATAATTTTATATAATGGTTCATAATAAACTTTTAATTCTGCTGCAATTTTATTCAAATTGCTGCCAGTTACAATTAGCATAATTAATTAATAATTGTACAACGTGGATTGTTCGGTTGTGAAATTTGTTAATCATTAAAAATGACTTTATGCTATAAATGATCAAAGAAAAAAAAATTCTCTTAATTATACCAATTAACAAGATAAATTAAGCAGTCAAGCATAACAAATAAATAACAGGACAAATTATCATAATCATTATGATAATTTAAAAAAGATAAGCTTAATGTTTGTCTGCCTCAAATAAGCATTCTTACTGAATGTTTTTATTTTCCTGATTATTAAGATAAAGCGATAAAACGGAAAAAAAATCCGGCTGGTACAAATAGTCCGGAAAAGCAGTATAAGCGTGCATTTATATGGGAAATGGAAGATGTTTGCGTGTTATCAAATTTTTTTCTTCGATCCAGTGATCCAGTTCGTAGTGAACGATTGACACTATCGATCAACAATAATGTCAATCGATTGATTGCAAACATTTTTGGTATCGATCAAAATGATGTATGTATTTATGTGAATTTGCATTTTTTTTTTTCGTCCTTTTAATTTTTTTTTTCCAATAATTCACAATCGGATTAAGTTTTTTTTCATATAAATAACTTAAGGACCGGATTGAATTTCATATTTATAAGTTCAGAAATTATTTCTAATTCTACTGTTTTTTTTTTTCGTTCTTTTTTTCAGCAGGATTGTGAATATGTGAATATCGAAGATGCTAGTATTGATGATACACTTGATGATATTGCATATTCAACGATTGGTATTGATACGCCAAGTACGTCAGCCGTGAATAACGTTGAATCACCATTATTAGGACACGCACGTGGTGGCGTAGATTGGATGAGAAAATTAGCTGTAAAATATCAGCACATCAAGGATACGTATAATTCCTATAAGAATAATTTTGCAGGTTTGATTTTTTTTCTTAATTTTTTTACAGTAAAAAAAAAAAAAATCATTTTAAATTACTTAAGAATCTCTTATTGCTATAATAATAGAGCATTCGTTTTTTTCTTTTAAAAATAAAATAGAAAAGTAGCGAATGCTAAATTTACCATCGAATAATATTTCAAAAAAAAAAAAAATCAGTAAAATAATTATTTTCTGCAAAATTAATTTTTGCTGACTAAAGACTTCTTTTTTTTTTTTAATTCAAATTAACCAGTTGCTTAAATTCTTAATAAACAGATTTCATGCTATATAAGAAATAAGAAAGCAAACATTTCTGTTTAAAAAAAAAAATTGAATTTCAATAATTGATATTGTTTTGATAAAAAAAAAAAATCAACAAATGATTGAAACGATTAAAAAATGAGGAAGAATTTCATGAATTGATATTGTTTTGGTTTAATTTTTTAATTATTTCAGATTTGTCATCATATTTTGCTTTCTCTCCCTACTCTTTTTTCCATCCTCTACATCTCATTTTATAGGTCTTCTGGAACGAACCGGAAATACGGACCGAGCCGAATTACTAGCATTAAAGTCTGCAATGGATCCGTTAACACAGGGTTGGACAGAAAGTGTTGGACAGTGTCTGAAACTTATCATTGATAGGTGCTGAAATTTTTCATTTCCTCTTCAGTTACTTAAAAGAAAAAAAAAAACTAATTAACATAATTAAATTAATTAACACATAATTGTCCTTTTTTCAGCTTTTGTTTCTTGTTTTCCGGAATATAAAAGCACGCAAAGCTTTTCCAGAGTGCATTTCTAAGTGAATTGCTGTAATTTTTTTCTTCTCTCAACCGGAGATGTTTGTTGCCAAATTACAGTAGCTAAATATTTATTCTTACATTAACATTTCTGAATGATTTCAAGAACTGATAAGTGTTAGTTGAATTATTTCACTGCAGTAAAAAAAAATTTTCTACTCTTCACTTTTTGAAATGTTTTAGAAATTTTGCTTTTTTAAAAATTTTCTCTTCTTAATTAATCGAAATTAATTTAATGCATTTTACAGATCATCTCGAGAGCATTATGCAAATGTACTACTGACAAGCGAAAATATTATTTCAACATTAGCAAAATTACTAATTATGGAACAGAGCTCAATGATACCACCTGAAAATGTTTATAGTATGATGAAAATTGGCAAAGAAGCGGTGATTGATCGAATTTTAAGTCATTTTGGTAAAAAATGCTCATTTGTTATCATATCAACACATCTTGATACACATGAAATTGCTAAAAAGGTTTGTTCAGCGTTGTTAATTTTATTTTGAATTTAAATTTTCTTTCTTTTTCTTCTTTTTTCATTTCGTTTATTTTTCTGTTAGCGAGAAAAATTTTTTTGATGACTAAAATTTGATTTAATTAAGTTACTTAGTTTTCTTTTCTTCTTATGCTATCATTTTTTTTTTTTTTTTTTTTAAATGCTTGAGTATTTTTTTTTCGTATTTTTACACCTTTTTATGCTTATACCAATTACTTATATCAAATTATTTGTGCTATATATGCAATCATTAGATTAGTAATTAAACAAAAAATGAAGATTTGAGAATTAAAATACTAGAATGCTTAAATTTAAGTTCAATTTGCTGTTTTAATCTAGAATAATGAATTGTGTAATGCACTTTTCTAATTAAATTAATTGGAACTTCTATTCTCTTTATTTTAATTTGCATTCATTTTCAATGTATTTATTTTATACTTAATCTAAAATTTTTAAAATGATTCTGCATACATTCTTTGGTCTTTAAGTCGGGATAAATTAAAAAAGATATAAACCGGTGGGGAGAGAAAATGAACGATAAAACTGCACTAGGGACTAATTAATAAGGAAATATACAGTAGCAAGTTACGAATTGGGAGCTTCATTAAAAGAGTCATTAAGACTGAATGAGGAAGAAGTTCATTCATTAGGGGAATGTATATTGCACCAGTAATGAGTTAATTAAGATTGTCAAAAGTTGTAATTTTGAAAATTCTCAAAGATATTCGTAGATAAGGGGAGAGGGGAGAGACGGAGAGAAAGAGTGAGAGAGAGTGATCATTAATATGTTTGAGGTCAAGCATTGGCTTTTTCTTTTTCAGGATTTATTCATAAGGTTTTTTTTTTCTTTTTTTTTTTTAAATTTTACTTCAGTTAGGTAAGAAAAAATTAACGTGAAATATGAAATAGTTAAAAGATTTTAATTAATACTTTTTTGATTAGTGAAATTTTAATTTTCTCATTCAATTAATTTCAAAAGTTTTAGCATAAGATTTTGCATTAAATTTGACGAAAATTTTAATGCCTTTCTTCTATCAAAATTATTCACGCTTTAAGAGCTGTATAAAGTATTTTTTTTTAATTATTTATTCATTCTATTAAAAATTTGATTACTTGAAGTTATTAAAACCGATTTAATAAATCATTCAGTGTACTTAATAAAGCCAGCTATTTTGAAAAAAAATTCATGCTAGCATATTTATTTTGCAAATTGTTTATGTAATAGCAAAGAGTTAATTCGTAAAAAAATTAAAACTATTGACAATTTTCAAAATTTTATTTGAAAAAAAAAAAAAAAAAGAATAAATTATCTTTTTACTAAAATTTATTTATAGTAGTTAAAAGAGCAAAAAGAAAAGAAAAAGATTAGTGATAAATCGGAAGCAATTAAAAATTAAGATTTTTATTTTGTTAAGTTGTTCCAAAACAAAAAAAAAAAAAA
>RCAB01000808.1:1151-18131 GCA_003640385.1 Setaria digitata | reverse complement strand
TAGTATATGAAATTTTCACTTTTAAAATCATCTAGCCTCTGAAATCATTTTTGATATTATCCAGAATAAGAAACATTCACTTCTAATATCATCTAGTATATCAAATTTTCTCTTTTGATATGATCTTCGGTATGAAATATTTGTTTTTATAATCATCTAGTGTATAAAATTTTCAAATGAACAAGTACATGTAATTTTCACCTTTTATAATCTAGCCTATGAAATTTTCACTTTTATATTTGGTATATGAAATTTTCACTGTTTAAGTAAAATTTTTTTTTGTGATACGAAACTTTCGCTTTTGAAATGATCTAACTTATGAAGTTTTTAGCTGATTGCGATCTTGATTGGGATTTAGTTTATGTAATTTTTTTTTCAAACTTATGAAATCTCTTATAAAATCATCTGAAATGATCTGCTATATGAAGTTTTCAATTACGAAACACTCTAACTTAATTACGATAATTACAATCTTAGTTTCTTTTACCATGGTCTAGCTTATTAAATTATTTTTTTTAAACTTATGAAATTCTTTATAAAATCATCCAGCTTATTTAATTTTCACTTATAAATTTATCTAGCTTATGATATTTTCACTCACGAAGTGATCTGGCATATGATATTTTTGCTTGATTGCGATCTTGCTTAAGATTCATCTTATGAAATTTTTTTTTATGCTTATGAAACCACTTATGAAACTGTCTAACTTATTATTGGTCGATTGGTTTTAATCTGATTTGGGATAAAGCTTATGAGGTTTTTACATAATTACTGTTTTGTTTATGATATTTTCACTTGTAAAATTATTTTTTTAGTGAAACGATATTTTCTTGTTTTATGAAATTTTTGTTTATAATAATGAGTGATAACGACAAAATTATTTCATTTAATGGTTATTTGGATGAAATAATTGTTCGATTATTAATTTGTCTCCATTCGTTTGTTAATAACTTTTTTTTAATTGATAATCAATGCGACATTTCTCTCATTAATAGGATCTGATTATTTTGCTTGCACATAAGAAACTATTCCGAAACATCGCTATTTAATTTTGTAGTTTTTCCCTTTCGTGTTATCTTTTTCCTCTATTCGAAACCAATGTAACATGGGTCCTATATATGTTTATGATTTTTTTGGCGTTTTTTTTTTTCAAGTGCTTAACATTTTTTTATATGAAGAAGAATTACGAGAAATAGTCGGAAATGATCGTTTTTTGTCGTCTTGTGTGACAGGATTGTACATGAATTATGTCGTTATTTATTTTAAGCAAATAATTTCATATTATCGTTTTGTTATCATTTTTACAAATTTTCCAGATTTTTGCCTTAATCCAACCGTTTAAGAATGCGAAATCTTATGCAAAAAGAAAAAATAAAAGATCGTAATTACTCCTAAACGTAGTTTCAGAAAGGAATCATGATACAGAGACGGAACATGAACTTGACATTGAGAAATGATGGAAATATTGTCGTGCCTAAGCTTCGAGTTTACTGGAAGTTATGCATTGCATGCAAGCCAATTAAAATTTTGTAGCGAAATACGGACAAATTAGTAGATGAATTAATGAAATAAGGAAAATTGTTTTTTGATGGGATGAATTTCTCCGAATGATCAGAGCATAAACTGTCGCACTATAACCGGAAATTATTCAGCAACAGTGATAAAATGTTAATAAGCATTCATAAAAGATATTAACCAGACTAATCGTAAAATAAAAATAAGTCGAAATTTTAATCAACAGTTTTGAATTCCGCGAACAAATGATACAGATACAACTATCTTGAGTGAGACCTTGAAAGGAATGCCACATAGGTTTAAAATGAAGGAACATTATAAAGATTTAAAAAATTTGAAAGTGCTATATGTTTTTTTTTTACCTTTTTTTTTGCTGTATAAGCTCCGATTCTAGCAGTTTGACAAATGACAAAATATAAATAAAAAAGTGCAAATAATTTCATCACATTACACTAATTCAAAAAAAAAAAGAATCTAACTTCCTTGTACAGTTAAAGGATATATTAAAGCAAAGGAAAGGCTCCCTCCACTAGCATTTTTTTTTTTCTTTTTATTTAAAAAAAAGTTCTGGCAATGGAACAATAGCAATAATGTAAATTTTCATTGGCAGGTGAATGATTTACAAGTTTAGCTGCAATACTCATAAATATCTTCTATACTATCATTGTACCGTATGGTACCGTAACATAACGTATCATATCATATCGTATCACCGAATGACATAAATCAGGAAGCTGAAAAGGAGCAGTTCTTTGCTAACGCTTTATCTTCTAAATAGAACAACTGATAGGCTTAGTATTTGATGTGGTAACTCGCGTATCTCCTACAAAATTTATTATTTATCTCTCCCTCTCTCCCTTTTTCTCTCCCCATACAATAATCAAACACAATTTTCTCCTATCATTTGAAGTGGATAATTTATTACAACTTTGGTCTAATGCTTATTCAATAAATTTATAAACACTTTAAATGTCTAAATTTTAAATTTCTTCTCATATTCTTTCATGAAATGTAACCAGCTATCTTTTATAGTGTTTAAGAATTTATTGGATACGATTTACCTGGTAGAATCCACTAATATACGAAAAGATATCGTAATATTTTAAAAAATTAACCTCAATTTGATGAGTTAAAAAAAAAAGGAGAAAATGATTCGAATCTACCAGGTAAACTTTTGAAAAATTCTTTTCACGCATATATAGCTGATTCGTTAAATGGAAACTTCAAAATTCACAAAGTTACATTAAATCTGTTGAGAAAATTAGCTATATCAGTCACTTCCATGTTACTGTGCCATTTCCATATAACAATTTATGCTCTCAAAAAATATTTCATGAAATTTGCAATACACACTGTACTATGCACCCACAGATGGCTTCTCTTTTGCTTTTTTAAATAAATTTTCCAGACTGCTAGATTTTCGCCTCCTTTTTTTTCTTCATAATGATGTCATCAATGTAATAGCAACAGGCTGAAGTTGAAAAAAAAAAAAAAAAAAAAAGAAATGAAGAAGGAATCAAGAACACCGTCAATTCTGTGAGCATCAAGCAACATATGTAAACTTTTTTACGTAATCTTACTGAAACAAAACTCCCCATATCATATGATGATAATTAGTGGATAAAAAAAACTGCGGTTATATTTAACAATGGACCATGTCAGAGCTGCTTATGCTTATTGAGAATATTATTCCCACAAACTAAACTGCAAAGCGAAAAATGACGGAAAGATCCGATAAACAAAGACAATGTCTAGCATAGTCTCCAATAATCGCCTTATTTATTTTTTTGGATGCAACATTTTTTCAACTGTCTCATTCAAGAAACACCACGATATGGTATAGGAAAAGTATGGAATGTTTTTTTAAGTAGATATGAAGGAACGGTCAAGAATTAGGGAAGTGGAGAGGGGAGGAAAAACAGAATAGGAGGAAATGATAAAATATATATTAAGAGAATCAGGAAAAACGAAGGAAAGTGAGAAATCCTTTGTCAAATATTTAACACTTTCAAGGATTTCACCTGAAATTGAATAAGATTGGTTTCCACTAGATTAGTACAGATGATACCCAAGGAAACCATTTATTCAAATAATTCGTACATATGGCCACAATCTGCTGCCTTGTTCCCGACTGATATTAAAATTGTGGTTGCTGATGTTACTTACCGATATTTAGAAACAAAACGGATGAATTCCTCCGTGCTTCCTCCCTTTACAATGCAAATATTCTTTGAAATAGGACAAGAGTAAATTAATTCACGATGGGCATATAGTCAATCACTAAAAATTCGAGTAAAATAACGTTGATACTAATGTACGATCAGAGAACGGGGAGAAACATGAAAATGAGCAAAAAGTACGGTTATGTTCGACGCTTATTTTATATTAGCCGAATTCCTGACATAAAACAATTCGAAATTTTAAGTCATAACAAGAATTTACATCCCACTTCTGCACACGAGAAATACATTTAACTTCAGAGACTTTCCACTGAAAGCAGATTCAAATGGCTTCAAATCGGGATTCATATAATCTTGTGTGTATGGATAAATCCTATAAACCTATTTTATTAGTACTGCTACTTAGTCACTGAAGCATATTACACATTCACAACTGAACACAAAACAAACTAGAAACGTACTAATTCTTCTACATGCCAACAATCACCCAGTGCTATCAACCAAAAATAAGTGATAATTCTCTCCTCTAACAAAAAATGATGACATATGAATTCATATTTTCCTATTTTCTTTAATGAAATAAAAAAAAAAAAGACTTTTCAGGATGCAAAACTAAAACATCTGGCACACAAACGATCCGAAAGGTTTCATACAAAATTAGAAAAACCTTTTAATAGGAATATTGTCCACTTCCCGTCGTCTACCTTCTACTGTTGACATGATTTCAGACACAATAAGAACAAACAACGGAAGCAAATATGAAATAGTTAACAAAAAATCGAGGACCGCGTCTACAAATCAAGTTGCTGTGAAACAAGAATATTACATACAGAATAGCACCCTAACCTAAACAAAATTCCAAGTAAATCTTAAACTAACTCGACAATGAGAGCTGATAACATTATAAGAATCGGAAAACACCGGTAGGATTCAAACACGAAAGTATACATGTATGCATCATGCCTTTGCATGGGAATCATACACGAAAACGGTGGCAGTAATAGCATAAAAAATAAGCTACTCTTATTGAATGCAATAATTCATAAATTACAGCTGCCTGTGGATGGAATATAATTTCGTTAATATAGAGGAATAAAGACCTACAGTCCATGTAACTGAAACAGCTTATCTCGAATTCAAACTTAACGAATCCAAAACTGCTTCAAATGGAAGCTTCGCACTATAAAGGGGGGCCGTGCCCAAGGAAATGGACAAGAATCTCAACATGAAAAAAGAAATCTTAAGAAAAGCAGAAAAATTCTACCAGCATTTTAACAAAAACAAACTTGAAGAAAAATTCAGCCAATATCTTAACCTCCATTTTGCAACTATATGGCACAGTGAGGTAATATAGCTCAAAGAATAAATACTTTCTGGGATTTTTTTTGACGGTGATAATGCGCACCAAACGATTTTCTAAATGAGAACTGGAAAGTTCCTGCTGTGGAGCTCAAAAGCAGCAAAATTCAAAGAACTGTTTTGAAAACTTACTGCATTATCCCCATTAAACTCAAATAAGGTAACCAAACACCAATATTACTGTTTGGAGAGTCCACAGCGGTGAAAACATGAAAAATAAAGGAATTGGATGGTTTTCATTACAAATTAATCAAATAATCAACCGAAGGTACATTAAGAGCGCACAGGAAAGAGCGGTTTATGTTGACAGAGTTCATTTAGAGTTACAGAACTCTTTCGTTCAAAGCGCCATTTTTTCAGCTACTGCAGCAACTATTGCAGCACCTTTGGCACTACCCTCATCGGCTGGTACTAATTCCCACTGAAAACCGTCGATATTATAAAGAATTTTAACAAACAATTCCGTAACCCCGAAAGGCATTTACGTACCTTATAACTTTATTATGATGAAGCACATTCGTCAGCGAATGACTATCTACAAAAATTCTGCAAATAAAACAAACCATTATGTTCAATGGAGTCAAATCATGCAGTTTCTTCTCCAATAATGAGAGATATGTCGGATGAAATTGCACTAGTGCGCCACCTACTCCTATTTTTACATTACTTCGACCAATATGGCGTAATAATGCTGCTATCGCTGAAAACTCATCCGCATGCCAATTACCCGGTGATATTATTTCTCCAGGATATCTTTTTTTTTTCTTCCGAGAAAAATTTCACGACAATACCCTCAGCCCCTCTTCCGAGATAAGGTCACGTTTGTATTAGGGCTGCTTTTATGCAAATCGACAAACTGGTCTAAGAAAAACGGAAAGTGAGAAAGCAATGTCAAACCAGCGGCAACAATAGCAGCAGATCTTAGAGACAAAACATGACAGACTTCGTGAATAATTTCATAATCCTCTGTGCAGTGACTAGGGGCATCAAGTTCATCACATATCCGTCGACAAATTTTAAAACTGCCTTCCTCGTCTCTGAAAGCTTAATTATAAGTATTTTACCAGTTAAGACGTAGACATTTTTGATAACTTGTATGAGCTCTAATTTTCACTAATTGCAGCAATGGATAATGGTTTTGTCTACTATCTATCTCCAAATAATGGAACTAAAAACGAACTTTTCTGAAACTTCACCACCGCTTATACACTGTAGTACGTCACATTTTGTTACAAAGTAATTAAAACCGCAAACAAAATAAGAATTTACAATTAACACAAAAGAAAATTATTGCTGGTGAGATACAAAAAACATATTAACCAAAAATATACCCCAAAATTTCAGAAATGTATTTAGTTGGAAAGGAATCCACTTCTTCCAGTTTTTCACAACATTTTCCGCTGAACAAACATCCGTCTAATGTAAATTGTATTAGGATACGACGTGCCAACTCACCCAAATACAATGCTCCCGTCAGCTTATCAATCCTGCAAATGGAAAACGTGAAAAAATTCTACTTCCTCCTCATTCACAAAGTATTACGGTTTTTCCTGCCAGAAAAACTGTATATTTAATAATAACACTTACATTTGCTTGCCTTTATGGACCGAAGCTTCATCAATATCTCGGTCAAACTGGGTTAAAATACTGTCCAATTCACCCTGTAATATACACATCATTCTCTAATATTAGGGTCCTATTAGCTGCTTAGCTCATTAATATAAATCAACAAAAATTTTTCAGTGTCTTGCAAGCAATGTAGGAATGGACTGAAATGTTGAATAGGCAGAACATACGGCGTACTCACATTCCTTAATTAATTGAAAAGGGTTTTTGCTCAAAAAAAAAAAAAAAAAAAAAAAACGACAAAAATTGATGACACTCCTTGAATTCTCCACGATTAGATCTGAAATAAGTTTCATGAACTACCTTTTCACCAAATTCTTCCCATTCAGTAACAACTACCATCTTCTCAAATTTGTACCCAACAGTAGCAGCATTAAATTTCTTGATTTTTGCAGTGTCTTCTAGGTACGATGAGTTGCAACTGAAAATTACGAAAAAAAAAGTATGTATTTCACTCTCTTCCATCAATCTTAAGGTTTCATCCAGACAAACAGGAAAAACTTTTTGATACTGGTGCTGATAAGGGAACTTCGCTTTCCACGCTAGAAGCTGCCTGTCATAAAATACTTAAAACGTTCCTAAAACCGGTAAATGAAATGGAAATACTACAACATGAAAAAAAAAAATAGAAAATCACCCATATCCGATGACGACACCGACAACGCATTCCTCACCATACTTGTAAGCGGTAGCAGCTAACTGACCAACGGTGTCATTCATCACCACTTTAATTTTTACATTTGTTAACTAAAAAAATGTAATATAAAAAAGAAAAAAGCGAAATGCAGCTTGAATATTCTATTAACGTGAAGGAATTCCATTTATATATAACCGCGACGGAAATTGAACAGTCAAATAAAATTGAACAGCATGCAAACCATGTTCATCTCAAGAGCTTCTTCTAGAAGTTTGACGACATCTTTTCGCAAGCAATCCTTTATATCAAAGCCCTTCGTCCACCACAACAGGCGTGCTGAACGTATCGAAAGCAACTCGCACGGATAAGAGAAAACAAACCCAACTGGGAGAGAAGCATTCAGCAGATTCACTTCGTTCAAGAATTTCATCAGGCAGTTAACTATGAATGTGAACAACTAAAACAAAAGTGAATGACCCAAAATACAATCTAAAAGGAAACTGTCCGCAAGTGCAGCTTAAAAGTTGTTTGCTAAAAATTTTGGAAATCTTTAAGCAAAGCAGAACTCTAAAAACAAGAAATTTTTAACCTGATCTCCAGTTCCTTTCATAACAGAAGCTGGAAAAACGTAATTGTGATTAATTTGCTCCGGTTCATGACCCCTTCCTTTCAACGTCAGTAACATGATACGTAAGTTCCTGCCACTCAGATCGATTGCAATATATTTACCTACCTCTAAAATTTCAGAAGAATAACATTTGAAGAAGTTTTTCTCCTGTCGTCTTACAGAAATGTAACTAACCACTTCCGTCTGGTAGGGCAGGAACAAAAGAAGGCAGCATCGCGATCGATGATTTCGAGGCACCACCTTCAAGACCTTGGACAAGTTCGATTTCTATTTTTTCACTAATCTGATGTAGCCTTTCATCCTGAAAAATTCACTATAGAATATGAGTTCACTTTGAATGCTTTTCATGTCGATTTTCCAAACACTGGAAAATACCAAACTTCTAATAAATCTGATGTTACAAACAATATTAGTAGGCAGAAATATGCTGAAACCTTTCTTTCTTATTACCTTGACACATGCGAAATAAATAAAGCTGACAGTTGGTAACATAAAACGAACAAGTTTGTGCAACTTTAGCAAGCATTACAGTACCAATGCGGTGCACGTTTTTTACACTTGATGTTCAAGCAGTATCAAAATATTCCAAAATGATTGGCCAGAAAACTCTTAGCAAGACGAAAAGAAAACAGCAAGCTAGCATTATAGAAGATGGAAGAAAATGAGCAACGGCTTTTAAACACTGAAAATTGGGTCGGCGGAATTCTTAGAAAATTAACCCGCGAATTCAGTGCGCTCCATAAGTTGAAATATGTCGCAACATGCAGCTGCATCGCTTATAAGAGATGAATAGGGAAGACTAACTTGGCAGGACAGCTGCAGAAAGGCAAGAAAAATTATTCTGAGAAGAGAACTGCACAGCAGAAAAAAAAAAAACTAAAGCGTAAAAATGTGCCCTAAGCATTAATGAACAGACGTCAAATTTATAACTTGAACGATGAGAGCCCATCAACGCAGAGTGCAGTAAAACCGTTACATTATAAAAGATGATGAAAATTTCATTTTCGTTTTCCGACCAATTGTTTTTTGCTCTGCGATTATACAAAGAACTAATAGAGCAAAGTAAAGAATAATTCATCTCCATATAGAAATTAAAATTGTAAAAGAAATCCATCTTCCCTCATCTTACAATTGGTACATTAAAAAATAAGTATTTCTGCAATACGCAACATGGATATTTCCTGAACGCGATCGAGAGATCCTATACTAACCGAATATAACAGTGAAAGAAGATATTGTGTACAACGCCGAAAGAACGCAAAGACAAATATATGACTGAAACCAAATGCAGATCATAATAAAAGATGGGGAAAAAGCATTTAGCATTCATGATGCTGATCAGTGGGTCTCCTTAGAATTATTAAATATAACGAATGAACAAACCCCAATAAAGAAGGATTCAAGAGTTCTAGTAACGTCTTCTGGTAATGTCATCACTGCTCCAAACACCGAAAGGTATATCTGAAAATAAATACTAGGAGGATGAAGAAAGCAAGATGAAGAAAGCAGGGACATTCATAACGTTCATAACGCAGTAACGCAATTCATCTCGTTCTATGATTGAATCCTAATTTAGACTTAGTATGATAACAGACTTAAGCTTAAATTTGGATTATCATCCACATCTAACTCTTTAGCGAAGTCATACTGTTTGGCAAAGCCCGCCCACAACTGGAAAGTGCATACTAGCGATTATATTTCAAGTCCTAAAACGCTACTTAAGTATCTTGAAGGGTTTTAAGAAAAACAAGCAGAAGTATGGCACTATATATTTGTGGCTTCACATCAAAATCTGTTCGAATTTGCAACTTAATAGAGCTAAAGACGAAATGAAATCACCGATCAAAAAGTAATACCGTTCATGCCTTATCTACTGGATATCTCGCACCAAGAACCATCTGCTCAACGTGCCTCAATCAATCAGCCAAACAGTACAATCAAAACAACAGTACAGCATGCCCGGATCACCAAGACATATCAGAGTAAAAAGGGTTGTAATATCCTGCAAGATATCCATGATGCTATGTCAAATCATTCCATTATAATCCAATCATTACTTAATTATTAACAGCTACTGCTAGCACAGCGCAGCATGCAGAAATATAATTGAAGAACTAACATCCACAGAAATTTGTACCGCTAATTGTCGACAACCTATAAAATTACTGGCAGTGATTTTGATAGAGAATAACAAGCCGTAATTATAGACTAATTAATTATAATATGCTTGGGGTTAAAGAAATGACTAGAGATGCGTGAAAGATTTGATACTGTCCGAAGGTAAGGGAAACAACACCCACCAACATATTTTCTGCTCATCCCGAAATTCAGGATATATCAGGAACATGATGTACCAATCCCGACCGGGTCTATACCAGTCTCTCCAGATGCCAAGTGCAAAAACCCTCAGATCCACATATAAGCAATATTCACCAATAAAAACCACTGGAATGATGCCAACATTTGCAAGGGAACACTTAGAAACTTATCTTTAATGAAGCAGCCTTCTATACCATTCATGCATTAAACGAAATTATGGAAGCGTAAAGGGAAGGAGACGTCATGCTTCCCCGTTTCACGTGATCACGTTATGCTTTGCTGTCTTCTAGAATAGATAAGCGTAGGATAGAGTACTAGTAGAGTATTGGCTCTATGCGAAAGTTTGGACAGAGAACTGTGGCTTCAGGGAGACCGTATTGAAAACAAAATAATCGTAATGCTAGCCAGATAGAATTAAAAGAAGGCATCCACAGTTCTCGCATTAATGGAATTGTGTAAATTCGTAATAATAGAAATGTTTTGGTTGGATTAGGATGACACATTAGAAGGACAAGAAGGCAGAAAGTTGGAACACAAATAAGGTCAGGGATAACAAGGAAGAGAAGGTCAAGCTAGGGAAAAGGAGGAGAAGCTGAGGAAAGAGTCTGACGAATTTTTATGGTTAACCACTGTAATATGTAGCGACAGAGACGTAAAGAAATACGTGGAAGATATAATTGGAAAGATGAAGCTAGATGGATTAATGGCAGCTTACGTCAAACGAGTGTTATTTACAATGGCAAATTACAAAATCGAAGCCGTCAGATTATGATTTACTGACCTAAGATAAAATTACATCATTTTCATCTCTCATTTCTTCCACTTTTACGTTATGCAGTAACGTGCAAAGGATCATATATTTACACGCATGCACATACACGTAGGCAAACATATATATATGTTTATTTTATATATATATATCAATTAAAATTAATTTTTTAAAAATAATAGAGATGTATAGTGACATATTTACAAAGCATATATATAACATGTGAAGGAAAGGCCATTAATTAGACCATTTTAGCCTTTAAAATAAGCATTGGTGTCCCATACTAAGATGACGAGACGACAGGACACTACGACACGAGATTGCATGACTGATTGCATCTCTCTAACATTTATTTTCCATATGCTAACTAGATAGATACACACACACATACACAGACACACATACACACATACATACATACACCCACACACATACACACATATACATACACACACACACACGCACACACACACAACGTACGCAGGATACACACACGCACACATACACATCATACACGCATAGGTGTAACGCATACACGCATGATATCCTGGACACTAATTCAGAAGTTGTAAACAAGTCAGGAAATTCATTTATAAATAAGTTGCTGTTGAATGAAGTTTTCAGATCAAATTTAAAAGCTCGCGAAGTCTCCATCCTATTTTCATTTGGAAGATGTTATGTTAGGTATGAAATGATTTTAATTAACTTATCAAGTTCAGCTGAATTCTGTTATCAGTTTCAGACGACACGAGATTTCAGTAACTGATCTCGAGATGACAATAAATGTCATTTAGGAAATAAGATTGTATAGAAAGAAGAATGCTGCGTGAAGATCTCTTCCTCCTCCTCCTCCTCCCCTCTCTTCCTCCTCCTCCTCCTTCTCCTCCTCCTCCTCCTCTTCCTCCTCCCCCCTCCTCCCCCTCCTCCTCCTGCTGCTGCTCCACTTTCTCCTTCTCCTTCTTTCTCTTTTTCCTAATAATTTACTGATTTCCGGCAAAAAAAAATTTGACCTTTCAACCGGAAATGACTCACCTTGATGGCCCAGGTCTACTCCATCTCACCGAGCGAACCGACACTGTTCCACGGTAAACAAAACCAATACACCTTTAATCATCGACAACTTCTGAACTCCCATGTTTAAACATCAACCGACACGTTTATTTTTCATTAATTGTTTTGAGAGGGAAGTCATTTTTATCTTTTTTTTTTTTGATGCATTCGTTGAATTCTTCCTTTTTTCGCTCAAATTTTTTCATTGCTTTGCATTTACCGCTTCTCCTTCATTAATTTTCCATGAATCAATGCTTTTACAAGTTAATTAGATAATTTATTTAGGAGTAATATAATTAAAATGCAACAAATCGTTCGGTGACCCATGTATTACCATCTCACAATTGTATATTAATGCATTACCTCCTCTCCTCCTTTTTTGTTTTATAGCTATCCGTAATTAGAAATTTTCCCTTCAGTCAGTGTACTATCATTCTGTTATCCCATCTCTCTCAAACAGAGCCTTCCACAACTTTTCCGGAGGGTTATTCTCGGATTCTTTCGGTATTCCGTTATGCTTCTCTTGATAGTCTTCTGAATATCTCTAGTTTGTGTTCCAGTTTTTGCAAACTTCAGTTCAGTTGGAAACTGAAGTAGTTTGTGTATTCAAGCTATGTGTTGAAGTTTTTGAACTTGGCGCTGACCACCATTGCCGCTCACTAGATCCCCAAATTGTAAATACTACCACTGGGAGAGCTGCTACTACGCTGGATAGATAAAATACCTGCAATTTAAATTCCTTGAAATTGAACTGTAAATGAAATGGTAATTGAATAACTTCCTTTTTTTTCCTAGAAAATAATGACACTTTTAGTATGCTTTGAAATGTATGGTGGCTATTTAATCTCACTTGCTGCCCTCTCTTACATATTTAAATTCAAAATATAACTTGTTCCAACCAGTTTAAAGCATACCTTGGCCCACTCATTCGATGTACCATGCTGTACAATATGTTTTGTGAGAAGTTTGTTACCGATACCAAACCATGCAACAAAAAAACACGAGATACCTGTGATGATACCTGAATACGGTGGTGCAAGTTGTACCAGAGCTGTTTGTACGCCCGGAGTATGTAGGCCTATAAAAATATAAATTTACCCTTGCAAACGGACTACCAAATATCCGGTCTTCAATTTACACCAGGATATTTTGTCTTGAAAAAAAAAAAAAAAAATGAGTGACAATTTATGGTCAGTAAGGACAAAACAAATTCACTATTTTAACATTACCTAAGTTGAGTATGAATTTATCACTGAAAACAAATTATTAAAAGCTTAACTCACCTTGCCTAATATTTTCATTTGATTTATGTAGCAGAAGAATTCATTACAATTCATAATCGATGAAAAAAGGAAGTGACATTTTGGCTTGCAAACGTTGATAACGAATATTGATAATAATTAATGATTAAATAAAGAATGATCTCAACTTATTATTCTATTTCTGAAATACAAACCCGCAAAAAGCATTGCACAACATAAAGCAATCGTTGCAAGAAATGATTGTTCTTGATCAAACTGTGGTACGGTGAAGACACATACTGATAGTCCCGCTGATGCGATACCGTTAAATATCTGAAAACTTTTTTCCCCTCTGCATCATGCTAATTTTAATTTGATGAAAACTAATTTAGGAAAAAAGACGAATTTTTCTTCCTTTCAATTAACAGATTGATATTTTTGTAATTCACAGGAAGTATTTATTTCCGTCTGAATCATATTTGACTGCATTCAAGAATTTTCCATAAATTGCAGTGTTTGGCTCATTTCTAGACCAAACACTAGCTGCTATCAAAACATTTTTCGATAAAAGTAACAAACAAATAGAAATGTGTAGCCGTAAACTTCTATAACTGATACATACCTTACAAATGTTTGTTTTAGTCCAGCTAGTATGTTTTAGCAGCCAAGTTGAAAAGGTGGAGGAGCATGTTTTGCTTATAAATAAGCAAAGCATTGGAATCGCTGATGCAATTCCATTCTTTGCAGGTGAAAAATGCAACACATCACGCATATAATTAGGCAGAAACTGTAACATGATGACAAGTGGATATTCATGACATACAAGTGCAAAAATTCCCGACCAAACCGCCGATGATCGAGCAATTGCAGACCACGGCGTGTGTCGTGGTGCAGTACGCTTACCAATTGATTCACAGGCTATTCTAAAAAAAATCATGAAAAATAAGTTGAAAACTTTCTTGGAACTTCTGAGGAATTTTTCTAAAAAAAAAAGTGGCATTTGGTCAATAGTCACACCTTAAAATATCACTTATATCACTCGGTTATTGTCAATGTTACCTAGGAAAAGCCAACGAATGAATTTTGGAATGCAAAAAGAACATACAGTACTAATAATTTCCAGAACATTGCTTTCTGTGTCAGCTACTGAGACTTAGATGATCTAACCTGTAATATTCTCATTACTAAATTCCCAAGTTGTGAACATGCTTGGAATGATCTAGCTCAGAATATAAAAATAAAAAATAGTGAAATGAATTTTTTTCACGGAATAGGAAATGAGGTTCTTGCTGAATTTTATGATACATTTTCATTGTATATAAAATTACTATTCGAAAATCTTAAATAAGATTTTCAAAAGAAATTTAAAAAAGAAAAGAAGATAAAATTTTTGAAATAAATTTAATTAGTCCACTTTTTTTTTATAACCAGAAGAGTAATGTTNAAAAAAAAAAAAAAAAAAAAAAAAAAAACTAGTATCCAAAACCAAATAAGATTTTCAGCAGAAATTTAATTAATAAATGAAAAAAAAAAAAAGTTTTTAGACTAAATTTAATAGTCTATTTTTTTTTTTTTTTAATAACAAGATGAGTAATCTACCTGCTTTGGATAAACAGTTGTTCTTGACGTGATATGCAGTACTGCTTAGAAGGTTTATCAGCACCCATTGGAATCCAGAAGAAAGCAACTAGCACAGAGATAAGTCCACTAAGATAAAATATAGCTGGCCAACCGTTCAATATATCTTTACGTGTACACAAATAGCCTGCCGTTGGCAAAATAAACAGTGCACCTAAATCAAAAAGAAACAAACTCCTTCTAAATAATTTCACTTTTATCAGCTATTATCACTCATTATTACTGATTTTTTCTTCAGTTAAAATATTAAATTCATTCGTAAAAACCCATTTCCACCATGGAAAGGAAATAATTTTACTGAATGATTAATTGCACTCTTTCTTTTCAAAATATTTTCAACGTATACTTCCTATTATCATCTAATTTCATTACAGCACATTTTCATTTTAGTTCACTTCAACTTTATTGGAATTTAATGAAGAAAATCTAATTTTACTTCACTTTTTTTTTTTCTCATCAACATATATTCATAAACCTGAAATGTGTAAACAATCGTGAAATATATACTTTGACGATTATATTGAGCATTTAGTAAAAGTATTCTAGACACTAATATTTATTAGAATTTATTGCCATAGCACATTAAATACCTAAAGAATGATATTTCGGCATTCTATATAAGATCAGATAAAAAATAATGAAAGGGAGCTTCTGCAGACAAACTATTGCGTCACTATTTTGTGGTACATTTTTCGGACTAAAGCACTGATTAAGTAATTTTAACAAATTCAAAATATTCGTATTATACCAATTTGTCGTCCACCTGTAACAATGCCTAATGCAACAGCTCGTTCACTTTGCGGAAACCAACGTGTTATCAGCGAACTTGTTGCAGGGGTAAGGCATGCATCTGCAGCACCAATTGCAAGTCTTGCAGCAAATGCATACCATACACTTTTATGTGCCAGTACTGGTAGAACTGAATTTGCAATTGCGCATAATAATAAACTACCACAAATCATCCATTTACCATTGATACGGTCAGCACGAAGTCCTGTTATCACCATTAACAGTGAGCCAGCATTTTGCGCTGCTAATACCATACCTTCCTGAATTTTTGAAAATATTCCTAAATGAATAATTTTTTTTTTTTTTTAACGTTTTAATTTTGTTACAACAAATGAGAATTTGAACGAATGTACAATTATATAACTTAGCTTTTTTTTTGTTTCCTGGATAGTGATTAATTAGTTTGACAATGGATCGTTGAGCCTCCATTTGTTGATAGTAAAGGTGATAAAAATGTAAATGATTAAAGTAATTAATTACCTGTTCACTTTGCCAATGTAAATCACCTTTATAACCAGTTACGCTGCACGATGTCATGCAAATAAGTGCTACAGACAAATTTGAAGTACTTATTGAAAGTGCAATGAAACAACAGCATAATAGTGCAGCAACTAATAACCTAAAATTCTTTATTTTGCTGATAAATTTAGGAAAAGGTTCATAATGAATCATAGATAAGATCAGCTGTATAAACAAAAACTTAAAGTGATTTTTGCATGTGAAACATTTTGAAGTACTTAGTATAATGATAAATCGTATACACTGCCTTTTTTTTCATCATTACCTGAAAGAAATTCTCCAAATTGGAATTTTTTTTTTTTTAAATACTTAAAATTTCTGAAGAAAAAATAACCTTATGAATTTTCATTTAGTCTACAAGTTCATCCTAAACTTCTTAAAAAGTTCCTAATTAATCATTTTTGCTCGATTAAAAATGTTTCTCATTGCTAGTATCAGATTACATTATGTTATCTCATGCTCGTAGAATTCATTTCTAAATTCAATGGAAATGCTGAAATGCAATATACGATATGGAATAAGATCCGTTTTTATCGCATATGCAATATTTCATAATTATGCTGGAAATTAAAGTTTGGGATTAATAGGAATATTGAAATTTGAATTTATTAAGCAATACTTTGAATGGAGTATAGAAATTTAAATATATTATGCAATATTCTGAAAGAAATATAGAAATTTGAATGTATTAAGCAATACTTTGAATGGAG
>RCAB01000807.1:0-18177 GCA_003640385.1 Setaria digitata | reverse complement strand
AAGCTTTCTTAATACAGACAGTATAAAATTTCGATTTGGCCCTTTATTAAAATTGTAAATTTTTTGATATTCATCAATTTCATTTCATAATTGTGAAGTTTTGGCTAAGCAAAAGGAAGGCAAATTTTGAATTTTTTATTTTGTAATTTATCAGTAGAATGATGTCATTTCAAAAATTTTTACTGTGGTTTTCATCAGATTAAATTTCCATGCTTTTCTTTTCAATGACGCGCACGAAATTTTATGAAACAAATATGAATGATAAATTATTCAATTAAAATATATATATTTTTTGCTGCTAAGCTATCACATATATTATATGATAATTATGTTCAGACTATGTGAATATTTTAATTCAAAATGAATGAAATATTTGTTTCCAAAGAATTACTCATATTTTTATGCAACCGTAAACATTTTTGTATTTCTGTGCAAAGCAAAGGGAAGTTATCGTACAGAGCTAATTAATTTATATTGATAGTATTAAAAGAATTTACACCTCTTCCAATTATGCATAAGAAGGAAAAAGTAAGTGTTTTTTTTTTAATTAATTGATCTATCAAAAAGGAAAAAAAAAAAATTTATTGGTATTCTATTATCCTACATAGTTTTGCTTCTTTCCACAACCTTTTTTTTTTTTCGCTTTCAAAATTTTATTTATCATTTTACATTTTACAACTTTCAAATTGAATTCGAATCATTTTTTTTTTTTTTTTTGTTATTATTCTCGCAATAATTATCTTTTCTCTTCATTTTTTCTTTTTTGTTTTCTCGCATTTCTTACAGCTATAATTATGGAAAATTTCCTAAAATATCGCATCATTTACTCATCCCTGCAATAAATTTTTGCCCATAATTATATTTATTGTATAAAACAAAAAAAAAAAAAAAAAAAAAAAAAAACGATTGGATCGAAATTTTATTAAAGAAAGAAATGTTTGCGAAAATTTCACGAAAACTTCTTGCTTCTCATTAAAATTGCATCTGAAAAGTGTTACTTTCCTTCCTTCTCTTTCTTATGTAAAATCAATTCATTTTACCGTTAAAAATCATCATTTATCGTTATACTTTGCTCCTATTTCATTTTACCTCCTCCTTTTTAATTTTTTTTTTTTTTTTTCTTCTCAATCTTTCTTATTTTATATTATATTTATGAAATTAAATAGTTTGAAAATATCAAAAAAAAAAAGAAGAAAAATTGAAAAAATACAGATATGTAAAAATATAAAGTTAGAATGATTTTCAAAAACAAAAAAAAAAAAATTGCTGCCTATATGCAATTAATTGATCAAGAATCACAGATCACTAATGTTTTATAAATTCACAGAAAATGATGAACTCGTTACTATTTGTTTTCTTTTAACACTTATCATTAATTTATCAGCAATTATCATTATCACTTTTTTAAGCTAATTATTTGCAACATGACATGATTTAGCCCTTTGACTTTTCAACAAACGATCACTTTTCCCTTTTCCTTTTTTTTTTTTTTTTTTTTTTTTTTCACCTAAATAATTTATTTTGTTTTTCGCTTGAACGACAAAATAAAATTTATTCTTCCGCCATTTTCACTATAAATATTTCAATAATAATAATATTATAGTAAGTAACATTACTATTATTTATTATTATTATTTATCAGTAAAAATTTTTTAAATTAAAATTGCTACTTTTTTTTTATTTCGAAGTTTGTATTTTTTGAAAAAAAAAAACGGAAAAATATTATGAAACAAAAATTAATCTGAAAATTCAAAAAAAAAAAAAAAAAAAAAACCTCTTTTGCCATTATTATTTTTAATTCATTTTCTTTTTCTTTTTAAAATTGTTTTTGTGATATGTTATTGTAAAGGCTAAAAAAGAAATTATAAAAAAGAAATTCAAAAAGAGGAAAGAAAAGAAATGAATGAATTATTTCAAAATGCAATTAGAAATGATTGGATGGCAATTATTTGTTTGCTCTTTCTTTTTTTTTTCCCCAAAGCAGAAATATCATTTCCGGTCATCTTTAAGAAGAAAAAAACTTCCGTAAATTACTAAATTGTAATCCGTTTAAATTCATTCTTCAAAAACGCAATGCAATCAGTTTTGTTCCCTTTGGTTAATTTTCTTTCCTTTGTCGTTTTCATCTATTTGTTTTTCCTTTTTTTTTCTTTTTTTTTTTTTTTTTTGTTTGTCTTCTATTTTAGTAATATCATCAAAAATTTGAGAAAATATTCCAATTATTGAAAACTAATTTAAATTTATTGACAAAAAAATTTAAATTAGTAACATGGGAAAGGTTTAAAAGTTAAAATTATCCTTAACGCTTTTTTTGATTTTTTTTTTTTTTGTAATTGAAAACATTGTAAAAGAAAATTAAAAAATAAAAGTAGAAGCAAAATAACATACAATGCATTCATTTTTATTTGTTATTCCTTTGAGATAAATATTTTATTTCAATTTTTATGCTAATTTCAGTTTCTTTTTATTTTCTCAAATGGCCAGCAAAAAAAAGATAAAAAAGAATAGGAAAAATTTTGATTTTCAAAAATTTCCATCTTTTCCATCTCATTGTTATTATCAAAATTTTCGCATCATTTATTGAGCGGTCGTCAACAAAAAGAACTTATTCCCTTTTATTAATTAAGTTAACACAAATTATTTTTATATAAAATCAAAAACTAAATTTTTTTTTTACTCTAAACCAATTAACCTTCTTCTTTTCTTTCTTTCCTGATAAATGGAATTTTTTTTTCAAAAAATTGTTCCAAGAAACTTGCAACTAAAAGAACGATAAAAGTATTGTTAGTTTCATTTTTTATTTATTTATTTTTTTTCATTTATTTGGAAATATTTTTAGCAGAAACAAATTTTTTCCTACGCATGAAATAATTTTCCATGTCGTTCTTTTTTCTGTTATTCAATTTTTTATTTCGAAAACCTTTCATTGTCATTTGTTAAAAATAAAAAGATTAACGAAAATACAATAATTGCATTTAGCAGTGGCAAAATTCTCGATATATTGCAGGGATTTGCGAATTTTATATAAGTCTCTCTAATATTAGAAATTAGCTAAATGAGTCTTCTGGTTAAGCTAGAACTAATAAAGTGCGGAAAGAAACGAATAGAAAGTACACTAATTACTCTAATTAAAAGTGATTATGTTAGATTAAATTAAGATAGCCAATCCACGGTTTGAATTCAGTTAATTAATTTACATTTCCTTGTGATTTTTCCTTCCCAACATCAAACAAATCGTTCATATTCTGCTACTACCAGTTAATATTTCAGCATTGAAATACTGAAATAGCAATAGGAAAAATGAAATTTAAATTTGCAAATGAAAGGCGAAGTGTAAAAAAGCAAAACAAAAGGAAGGAGAAAGAAAATCGGTGCAAAAACTAACAATTTTTAGTGAT
The DNA here is from genome assembly GCA_003640385.1 of Setaria digitata. Taxonomy (NCBI): domain Eukaryota; kingdom Metazoa; phylum Nematoda; class Chromadorea; order Rhabditida; family Setariidae; genus Setaria; species Setaria digitata. The sequence continues at coordinate 14,779 of RCAB01000807.1, read as the reverse complement.
TTTAAAAAATGTAATTTTTATTTCAAATTGTGTAATTATCGGAATTTAGCCAACTATTTCTGCTTGCAGTTTAAAAGGTGCAAGTAGAAGGAGAAAACTGATCACATCATAATAAATTAGAAAATTAATTTTGAAATTAATAATTGCCACTAGTTAAATAAGTGTGAATATGTGAGGTAGCTAAATGTAGCTTATTTCTAATAATCGTCTTTTTCCTTCCTTTTTTTTTCTTCCCCTTCTCTCCCTCTATCTCTCTCTCTCTCTCCCTCGCTCTCTTTCAAGGCTTAAACATTAATTATAGAAATTAATTCGACCTTGAAATTTTTTTTTTTTTTTTTTTTCATCATCAGCTTGCATAAATATTCAAAAGTTCGCTTCTTGATGCTTTAATATTCATAATTCTCGTATTTAAAAATATGCTAAAATTTCGTGACGCTAATATAAAATTAAGTTCATAAGTGTAAGGAAAAAAAAAAAATTTTTTTTATATGATAATCTGCTAAAATAGAAAAAGAATTTGACCAATATTTTGGCTCACTAATTTCAGCTAATAATTCCGCTTCTTAACATCTTCCAATAATAATTATGGCCAGGTGAGCATTTTCCATCGCTGAAAATGTTTGCATTTCGTATTGATCAATTTTAGTGACATAATTAGATGGAGCCGAAAAGGCTAACCGTTGCATTCCTAGCACTATGAATTTACCTTCTGCCTTGATCAACTTGAATTGTATATTTGGAATTTATAAACTATGAATTTTAAGGAAAAAAAGTGCTTTTTTTTTTTTTTTTTTTGCTGATCACGTGAAACTAGACGTTCTCGAGTCTTACAAATAAACTCATTAGAGGTGAAATCTCGTTCGCTTCCACGTTCTAAACGTCTAGGTTCGAAATTGTACAAATGGACTTGTTCAACGTTTATGTCTTTTCTAAATTATACAAATGCCTAGAACATATTAAGCGAAATGATTTCTACACTTCTTCGAAATTAAAAAAAAAAAAAACAGAAGCAAAACTCATAAATTGAGAGATAAGTGATAGTAGAAAAGGTAACATTGTCCTTAATGATATTCTAAAATGTTGACAAAAAAAGAGGGAATAATGGAAATGATGATTATTATTAAAATATTTTAAAATTTTCATTTTATTTTCCATAGTTTCCAAAATTCCAGATGGTTTTTGGCTTTTTTTTTTCTTTCCTCTTCCCCCAGCATAATAATAATAATTATTATTATTATTATTATTATTATTAATAATATTAAAATAATAAATAATAGTAAGAATGAACAATAATAATAATAAATAAAAAATAAAAAATTTGAGTGGCATCATATGACAAGAAGATATGTGATATATTCATATTTCGATCAGCTGAAGCGGAAAGTACGATTCCTTTTCACCACATGGGATTTTAATTCATATTGAATTGCTATGCCTTCACTTTTCTCTCTTACTCTTTTCAATCGTCGTTTGATTTATCCATCATCACTTCTTACACCTCTTTCAATCTAAACTATTTTTGAAATTATTATTTTTCAATAATTCATTTATTCTTTCCATTCACTTCGTGTTACTTTTTATTTTTCTTCCTTTAAAATTACTTTTAAATCGTGTAAATTTTCATTCTTCTCNCCAGATGGTTTTTGGCTTTTTTTTTCTTTCCTCTTCCCCCAGCATAATAATAATTATTATTATTATTATTATTATTATTAATAATATTAAAATAATAAATAATAGTAAGAATGAACAATAATAATAATAAATAAAAAATAAAAAATTTGAGTGGCATCATATGACAAGAAGATATGTGATATATTCATATTTCGATCAGCTGAAGCGGAAAGTACGATTCCTTTTCACCACATGGGATTTTAATTCATATTGAATTGCTATGCCTTCACTTTTCTCTCTTACTCTTTTCAATCGTCGTTTGATTTATCCATCATCACTTCTTACACCTCTTTCAATCTAAACTATTTTTGAAATTATTATTTTTCAATAATTCATTTATTCTTTCCATTCACTTCGTGTTACTTTTTATTTTTCTTCCTTTAAAATTACTTTTAAATCGTGTAAATTTTCATTCTTCTCTTTTTCTGTTCCTTTTATTTAACAACTTCTTTCTCATCTATATATGTACATGGATAAGACCGGTAAATACATATAACCTCTTTCAACATCCCCCCCACATCACACCATTCTTGTTGCTCATTTTTATTTTTCGTTGAAAGCATTCATTGTAATTTGATCACATTGCTTACATGGTCTGTGTAACTTTGATAGATGGATTTATGAAATACAATGGAAATCATGCTTATTCAATTGAAATATGTAGCATTGATTGGAAAAGAAAAAAGAAACAACATTTTCTAAGGAAAAGGAAAATTAAGTATCAGTTTAAAAAAAATTGTGATTTTAGCAAAAATGCAAAATTGAGAAAATAAACTTCTATTGGATATAAAAGTTACGTTTTTTCTTTCATAGACAAGTAAATTATTGTATAAAGAATAGCAATTTCATACTTCATACTTCATACTTCTCATATGAAACTTTATTTACCACTTGAAGAGAGCAAACGAATTCATTGATTTCTTGAAAAAAAAAAAAGGAAAATATTGAATCCAAATTAAAGGCATAATGGCTGCAATTAGTGATTGTTTCTAGCATTCAACTGAATATATTATTCATCTGACTTTTCTGCTACTTCGTATTTTCCCTTTTTTTTTTTTCATTTCTTTTCTTCTTTTTTCAACTTCTTCCTTTTTCCACCGTTTCAAGAAGCAAAGGAATTTTCAGCAAATTTACTTCGTCGAATCTTTACATTTGAAATATTAATTGCGATTTTCGATATATTTAAAATCACAATTTCGTTGTATAATATATGCATATTATAAATAATAAATTTCCATCTAAATGCTGTTTGCATTGTTTATATGGTAAAATTAACATTATGTTTCTACCTAGGGAAAAAAAGTGAAATTTAATTATTGTGTGCAATCATTATTGCAACATGAATGCATTAAAACTGATTGTTATACTTGTCCTAATAATAATTACTAGTACATTAATCATTATTAACGATTAATGCTATTGGTGCTGTTTATTATTATCATGATTAATTATTATAATTTTACTTTTTATTGTTATTATTTTTCATGATAAATATTTATTATTATGTATCATTGTATCATTGAACATTTATAGTTTTTAATTATATAAACAAGGCAAAAGATCTATATTGTCTTATTTTAAACTAAACAACTTACATACATATACATATATTTTTTTCATAATAGTAATAATAATAATAATAATAACAATAATATGCCACTAATAACAAATAAGAACTGTTTACTTATTTATTTGAAATATATAGCAGTGTATTTTATGAATTTTGCAACAGATATATCATTTATCATTCATTCATTGCAATCACATTGGAACAAGTGATTTTTCAAAGTTTGTAAAATGAGAAAGACATACTAATCATAATTCATTATTCTTGATTATCTTACAAAAAAAAAAGATAATGACAGTGAAAGTAAATTCAAAAATGAATTGTTATTACAAAAAAAAAAAAAAAAAAAAAAAAGGAAAGGGAAGAAGGTGAAATGATTAAAATTTTTGCAAATTTTCAGCATCATTATAACAGAATAAATAAGAAATTGAATTTTTTGGGTAAATTTTTTTTTTTTTCTTTAATTCTCTCAATTATAAAATAAAAAATTGAAAAATTCCAAGTAATAAAAATAATACAAATAAAAAAAAAATTTTGCAGAGAAAGTTGTTATCATTTTAATGGGATTGTATAATTTTTCTTTTTATTTTCCTATTCTTCCTTTTTTTGATTAATTTTTAAAACGAATAATTTGTGTAAATTAGATGAGAAAAAACATCAATGAAATGCTTTTTGCTCTTTTCTTTTCTTTTTTTTTTGCAATTCACCTACCAACAAATAATTATACTATAATTTGAACATTAGAATTGATGAATGAAGAAAATTGCTATGCCTTCAATTTTATATTAATAAATTCACTTTCGTAAAAATTTTCACTTTCTTTTTTCTTTTTTTTTTTTGTTGACTTTTTAAAAATTTATATTATAATAAATATTAAACGAATGTGAATAAGACGTTTCAACGGTTTGTGCTGAAAAAAATTGGAAATTAAAAATTGAAAGACAAATTTTTTTTAAAAGAACCGAAGGTTTTTCTTTCATTTTTTGAATGTTTCATCAATTTATATCAAAAAATGAATGGCTGAAAATTAAAAAGCTAAAAACTTTTTAGGAAATCGATAATTTTTTTTTATTTTTCTTTCAGCCTTTCCACAAAATATTCAACAAACATACATAAAAGGAGGAGTGATTTAGTGATTATGAAAAAAAAAAAAAAAAATTATAAAGAACGAGTAAGCCGTGAAAGGTATTCGAAATCGAACGCTTAATTCCGTACAATCAAAATTTTGTTTTATCAAATTTAAAAAATAAAAATTTTACTTTAATTGCAGAATAAAATTGTTGTTAATGAGATCTGTATACTAATTACTCTCCTTTTTCATTAATTATCAATTTTATTTGCTTTTATCTTAAGCCAGGAATAAAAAGAGAGGGGAACTGACGAAGGAAAAAAGTTGAAAAAAAAAATTCTCGAGATATTTACTTTTATAATTCGACTTAATTAATTATTTAATCATTTACATGTCCGCTTCTAATTGGTTTTTCATTCTATTTGGTAATTTATTTTCTTGCTTCTCATTCTGTATTTTTTTTAATAAACAAAGTGTAATTGAGTAAAAGGAAGAAAAATAAAAGCGGTAATCAAATAATTAATTGGTTTCATTAAATAAGTCGGCATTTCAAGCTGCTTACTTTCTCTTCAAGTTCATTCTATTTCAGAACTTACCCATTGCCCTTTTTTTTATCATTTTTTTGACAGATAAAAATGCAATTGGGAAAAGGTAGAAAAAAAATTACAAGATAATTAATTGTGTTTAATCACTTATATTAATTAAGATGTTTCACATCTTCCTCTTTGTTTCTACTCTCCATCACTAATGCATCTATTACCTCACCCTGTATCACGAATCCCTGACAATGTTTCGGCTAGTAAACACGGAAAAAGACGTAAGTAAATGCTCAAGTAATATTTTAAGTTTTCTTATTCCTAATTCTTTTTTTTTTTTTTTTTTTTTTTTTTTTTACGTTTTTCCATTTATTATTGTCACATTTTTTTGAGCAGCATTTAAATGAAGGAGAGTGAGAAAAAAAAAACTGAAGAAAATTTTTAAGTAATCTCTTACATATGCTTTATTCATTTCTTTACTTTTCAATATGTATTTCAAATAATTACATATATCATTGCACATTTATATTTTTCCTTTTTCAATAAATAATACTTTTTTTTTTTTTTTTGCGCTTTTTCCTCTTTTTTTCGCTCCTTTTTCTTGTATAAAAATATATATTTTACGGAATTTTATTCATGATTACACATTTCATTTATTTTGTTTTTTGAATTTTCTTAAAATTAAAAAAGAATTTCATTTTAAGTGTTTGCTTATTTATGCTTTGGAATTTATTTTAACTAATTTCTACACATTATAATCATCTGGGTATCTATTCAGTTTTTTTTTTTTTTTTAACCAAATTTTCACATTTTTCTTCTTTCGCAAATTCTTTTTCTCCTTCAGTTTTTCTCCCATTTCATTTCTCATCGACCATCATATTTCACAACAAAATTTGATAAATATTTCTTATCTTTTCATCTTTTTAAATTTCAAAGTGAAAAAATGAATTATACCTTATAAGAAGGTAAAGAATTTCAAGGAGGAAAAAAATTTTTTTTTCGTAATAAAAAAAAAAGTTTTAAATCATTGTTAATGGTTTGAAAAATATAAAAAAAAAAGTTTTAAATCATTGTTAATGGTTTGAAAAATTTTATAACTAAATAAAAAAAAAAAGTCATAATTCCATGATATTATTTAGCCTAGCTATTCGCTACACTGCCTTTTATCCATCTTGTCCCTTTTTTTCCTCTTCTTGGCTCCCTTTTTCCTTCTTTTTTTTTGTTCATTTCAGCTCTTTTTTATTGGCCCAAATAAGGGACACTTCAATTTTTGATAAATAGCCTTAAATTTCCATTTGAAAGTAAAATCAATAACTTTTTTGTTGCAATAATATTTACAAGTCACTACCGCATATCTTAGAAAAATAAAAATGCCAAAAAGCAATTTGTTTGTTTTTAAAATAGTCTGAAATTAAAAAAAAAAAAAACATTTTTTTCTTGAATGTTTCAGAAAAGAAATACATATGCCAAGATAATTTCCCATTTGGTTTTTTTTTTTTTTTCTTTAAAATTTCCCATATGTAATACATTATTTATCTCGTTTTAATGGAAAATTTTTATATTTTCTGTAAAAAAAAAAAAAAAATTTGTATTTAACTTCTCTTTGGACAAGAAAATTTTTTTTCATTTGCTTAACATTTAAAAATTTTTTCGACACTTTTTTTGCATTTTTCTGATTGGAAAATCTAATATTTACAGGAGAAAAAGTGAAAATTTTCAGTTTTTTTGGCAGAATTCTCGCAAAATGGAGAAAAGTTTTCTTCAGAGTTATTTTTTTCTTAAAAGAAATAAAACAAAAAAAACAAAAGAAAAAAAAAAAGGGAAATTTCGTGATAAAAATTGCACTCCTAATCGATAAGCAATCATCTAAGCGCTTAGCATTATTATTTAGTAAAAATATTTTGCAGTTTTTATGAAATTGTTGGAAAAAAGGTTGGAGATATTTATGAATATTGCAAAAACAGAGGGAAAAAAAAAACTGCACTGAAATTATAACTATTTATAAAATTGAAATTTTTAATTAGGCATTAAATGACATCAATAAAATTAACATTTTCCAATATAAACAAAATACTACAAAAATAATTTTAAAAATTTTATTCAATTTGTAAAAGTCAAAAAAAAAAGCAAATGAAAATAGAAGAAATTTCGGAAATAATAAATTTTAACACTGATAATATTTAGCTGGACGATAAAAGAACAGTCAGTTAAGAGTGTGCCAACAGCAGGAAAAAAGAAAAGTGACAAAAAACAAAAAGAAAAAAAAAACGTTTAAAAAAAGAGATTTCAAAGAAACATTCGCATGTGATGTTATCAAAGATAACGATTGTTATGCTATCAGCAACAAAAACAACAACAACACTACAATTTGGCTTATCAATGATGATAACGATAGTAGACGTCATACATTTGGCTTATCAAATCCAAACAAAACGATCATTATGAAACGCAGAAAAGCAAGTCTAGGCTTAAAACAATGGGCCTTATTGAAAGCAACAAAATTATCCTACTCAAGCATCATCTTTCTTCTATCATTTTTTGCCTTCGCCAAGTCTGCATATGATGGTAAGACTCCATTTTCTTCTTTCTTTTTTTCTTCTTTTTTCTTTTTTTTTTTTTAAAAAAAACTAGTTCGAAAAAAAAAAAACAAAAAGCAAAAAAAAGCAAGTGGATGCATGGAAAAATGGAGTATCCAGAAAAAATAAAGCTGAAATGTCATGATGGTATTTGTGAAAAAAAAAAAAAAAAAAAAAAAAAAAAAGAGTGAAATATTCATCCGGAAAAATTCGAAATCACTCTGAATTTAACTGTATTTTTTTCTATTGGCTGAATTGGCAGAAAAAAAAAACGGAGGAGGAATGGAATGGAAAAATTTGATTTTTCCATCTATAATATTCAAAATGGAATAATGACTGAAATTTATTTCATTACTGGAAAAAAAAAACTGTGAAATGAAATGAAGACGAGAAATAATTTAAAAGGAATTCTAATTGCTACTAAAATTTTTTAATTCCGTTTTTTCTTCTCTGCATATTATATATTTATTATTTCGGCTACTTCCAGACTGGAAATATCAGAGTTATATTCAAGCTCTGGCGTGTAAGTGAAATTATTGAATTTAAATTTTAATTAAAAGTTTACAATAAAACATATCCATATCATTTAACCAACAACAACTAGCACAAGAGGAGGAAAAAAAAAACTTGTAATCATTTTTACATCTTTTTTCATTGTTTATTTTTAATTACCGTTTTGTTGTGTTTTTTCTCACTTTTTTTCACCTTTTTACTTTAAATTTTTCTTAAATTCATTTTTTCTTTTTTGAATTATTGATATTATCAGTGAATTATTTGCAGATGGTGCCAAGCTGATAATACGACCGGATTCATCAACAGTAGCTGCTGATACTAGAGTTAGTTTCTTTTGTCGTGCCGATGGTAATCCGCTGCCGACGGTGGTTTGGAAGAAGAATGGCTTATCAATTTCCGATTTAAGGTATTCTGGAAATAGTTCTTAATTTAAGGAATGCTCATTAATTATTATATTTATCAATATCAATTTACATTAATTGCCAATATTAATTCACACTTACTGATGTATAGGATAATAATTAATTTACCCAAAATCAACTTACTAAAATATCAATAATTGATTTATACTTACTACTCTATCGAATATATATCAATTTATAATTATCATTTCACCGCAAATTTATTGCTTTATATCTACTAATATTAATTTAAAGTATTTATAATTTATAAAATATTGATTCATACAGGCTATTTATTACTTTTTCCTCCTTTTTTTGTGATAAAAAAACAAATATTTTGGCTTACGCATTTCATTAATTTGTTCAATCTTCAGGTAAAAGAAAGGTGTTAAAAATACCACTGAAAGTTACATTGCATAATTATGACAATAGTTGTTTGAGTATAATCATTAATAGCGATAATAATCGCAATTTCTTTTTAAACATAAGTGATTTTAATCGTTGCATTAATATATTATTTTAAAATTTGGAAATAATCTTAAGCCATTATTATGATTATAATAACTAATCATTATGATAGGGTCATCATTTTTTATTCTTTTGTAATTATAAATTGATTAAAATTTCATTATTTATTTGATTAACTGTTTGCAATATGTACATTTTTTTGAATAATTTTCACGAATTTTTAGATATTCGACAAAAACACTTTCCAATGGTTTGAGCACATTACGCATTGAACCGGTTCGATTAACCGACGCAAATGCAACGATAAGCTGCACGGCAGACAACGGAATCGGCAATCCGGTTATCGCTGATGCTACACTTACCGTACTCTCATCTGGTAATTTCTGGTCATTAAAAAGAAATAGTCAATTTTACAATGTAATTATTTATGGAAAGTGAAGGCAGTATTTTCACAACTTAACTAATATTCCTGTTAAAAAAAGGCTGCTTTTCCAGACGAATTGCCAGCCGGGTTTCCGGTGATCGAAGCGCATCCGGTATTGAAATCGGTTGAACAGGGTCGTACAGCGCATGTATCGTGTCGGGTACGTGGTAATCCACGTCCAAAGGTTTTGTGGCTTCGAGATCTGATGCCAATTGATATCCGTTCTAATACACGATATTCCGTTTCCACTCTTGGTAATCCAGGTATTTTTCCGAAATATTCATTTTTCTTATCAGTGAAGGAACGAAATCAAATGGCACAGCTATTCTGCTGGAATTATATTTGTAAGTTGAAAAACCGGAATTTCCTGTAAGGATTGACAACCGGAAAACACTACAATCCACTCATTCACATGTACATACAGTGAAACTGCTTAAAACTTTTCCTTTTTGCTTTTCTCCATTTTTCATCAGTATGCACTAACCATGATATGATAAAAAACGAAAAAGTTCATCATATTACGCATTCACGTGATGTCACGTAGCACAAAACAAATAACCTCACGCATGATGGGCATTTTTTTTTTTTTTTGATTTAGCTTCAAATTAATTATCTCTTTTTGTATTAGGTATTAATATTGAATTTTTTATACTATTATGAAAATAAAATTTGAAGAAAAACAAAATCTTTTCCCCTCTTTTTATTTTCATTTTTTCATATTTTTTAAATGCATGCAATAATTTTTATAATGACATTGGAATGAAAATAAATTTGTAATTCAATGATTTTACATTTTTTTTACTTTTTTTTTCAAATTGAATTAAAAACAAGAAATAAAAAATGAAATGAAATTTTTAGGTTTTCCATTGAAAGCAATCGGTAAGGTGTTTAGCATATGTGCTGCAAAAAAAAAAAAAAAAAGAAAAAAACTTGTGGAAAGAAAAAAAAAAAACCTTAAAAGCATGCTTAATACACAGCTTGCAATTATTATTACACCTATCCACCTCTATTTTAGTACCATAAATTGAGAAGGAGGAGGAAAAAATAAGCAAATAATTAAATTTCGAATATTTGTACTTTTTTAATAAATTTTATAATTTCAATAATTTCTTTTCATTTTCACATATTTTATTTCTCTTAGATCATAGTTACATGTCTGATAAGACTTTAATAACTGAAATATATTTCATTTTTTGAACTAAAAAAAAATACAGAAAATTTTGCATTTTAATTTCAAATTTCATTTTTTACATTTTTAATTGTCACTAATTTCTTCTTCCTTTTTTCTTTTTAACATTGCTCACAAATTTTTACCCTAATTTTCTCTCTTTTTCTCAACATTTATTTGTCTCATTGTCTATCTGTTGTTGTGTATCACAATGTTTACTCCTATACCTGTTAATTAGAGAAATTTTTATCAAATTAATTAATTTGTTATGGAAAAATGATTTAATTTTTTCCCTTCCAGTACTTTTAATCCAACAAAAATTTAATTAGCTTGCTGAAAAAAATGCAAGAAGAATAACTAACACTAGTAATTTAATTGGCTATAAATATCAATTAATTATTTCAGTAATGAAATAATTTGATTGTCTAGCTGGATAATGATTAGAAGGATATTGTCCTTTCATTCCGTAATTAATCATTTAATTAGCTACAACAGTAGTGCGAATTGCCAACTAGGTATTGAGAAAGAAAAAAAAAAAAACCAATCAGCAATTTAATTAATCATTTCAGCTAAGAAATGAAATGAGCTTCCAATAATTGCAGCACGACTAATTATTTAACGAATGCTGCAGCCCGTAATTTAATTAGCTAATTTGTTGAAAACTAAAACTCAATTAAAACAATGACCCAATGATTTAAAATTTGTTGAAGTGATTGTTGACAGATGTGAAATTGAAATTAAAAATGTTAAAGCAAATTTTAACTTCAGGAGCAGAAAAACTTTTCGTTATTGTTTTTTTTTTTTTTTTCAAAAAAGGTAAACTAAAAATAATATTTTTTTTCTTCTTTCAACTAAAACTTTTTAAATTTTTTAGAGTTAAAAAAATTGAAATGACGAAAAAATTTTAAATTAAAATAATTAATTTATTTATCATTTTTTTTTTTTTTTGAAAAAACAATTTTACTTCTTGCATTTCATATTTTAATTTATTTTTAACTTTTAGCAAAATTGAAAAGAAACACCTAAAGGAAAAAAAAAAAGTAATTTAAATACTTCCAAATCCTTTCACTAAATGGCATGCTTTTCGTTTCGTTTTCTTCCTTTTCTTCACTTTCATCTTTCGCCCTTTCCTTTTTCAATTAAAGCTTCTATTTCCGTTCCCTTTGTTTTATTTTTAATTATTATTCTTTTTTTTTTTTTTTATCAAAGAAGAATTAATTTGAAACAAACGAAATAAGATGAAAAGTTTAAATACAGGTGCACTGATGATACAACAAGCGAAAGAGGATGATCAGGGAAAGTATGAATGTGTTGCAAGGAATATTCATGGTGTTACGCATTCCAAAGCTGCTCATTTATATATTAAAGGTTTTTAATGCTAATTAATTCTTCCCCTAATTAATTGTTGTAGGAAGAATTTAAGAAGAAAGAGTTAAAACAGAAAAAGAAGGATAAATTTTCAGCAAATTTTTCATTATTTAAATTTTACTAAAATAAATTACAATGGATAAATTTGCCAAAAAAGATCACAAAGGCAACACTGCTAAATAGAGTTTATAAATTTTTATTTTCATTTAAGGAACTTTTTGCTTAAATATTTTTGTCCAAATGAGCTAAATTCAACAANGATAAATTTGCCAAAAAAGATCACAAAGGCAACACTGCTAAATAGAGTTTATAAATTTTTATTTTCATTTAAGGAACTTTTTGCTTAAATATATAAACTAGTATGAATTTTGTTAGCTAATTAAACAGGTTGAAAGGAATAAGTTAGCAAAACAGAGAAAGGAAACCATAATTAACTGAAGTAACTGTTTCAAAAAAACTTCATGAAATATTTTCAGCAATCAATTTAAAGATTTTTAAGTCATCTATGTATATGAATATACCAATATATATATTAATATAATTATTTAACTTGATTTAATGACTATATTGACATATTAAATTATACATTATAATATTAAATTAATTTTATTAATATATTTTGTACTATATTAATATATTAAATTATATATTATAATATTAAATTATATCATTTTAATTCGTTTTTTTTTTCTTAATTTTTTTTATATTTTCATTTAAATTATCTCATGCTCAGTTTCTAAACTAAAACTTGGTATATAATTTTAAAAGAATATAATTCTTTCATTATTACTTACCTGACAACATTATTTTTACATTTAATATATTAGATATTTGAATAAAAGCGCTAAGAAAACACCAAAAACTTGGTGTAATTAAAAACATATTAATGAATTTAGTGCAATATTTTCACCTGTTTAAAAAATTTTTTTTTCTTGACAGAAAGAAACATTTGCTTCAAATTTAATTTCTTATTTAATAATCTAATACTCTTACTTAAAGAAGGAGCTAAATCTCCTATTTCCTGTTTCAAATTCTTTTTATTTAAAAATTAAAAAAAAAATGTACAAAATTATTAAGCATTCATTTATATTCAATTAAATTTCCGTTCCTTTTTATTCCAAATTTAACTTCTTATCCAATATTTTTGTTTAATTAAATTTTCCATTAAATATCGTGCACAATTAAGGAAATAATAGATTAAATATTAATTATTAAATTGCTAGCTATTAATTAGCCATTTATTTTCAGTTAAATTTATCCTCTCTTTTCTCTTCCCAATTAAAAAATATCCCATTTAATTTGCTAGAAGTTTTCATACTTTAGAAAAAAAAAAAGGACTTAAATAAATGCATGCAATGGATGAAATTTTAATTATTGCAAGTGAAAAATTATTTCGCAATTAATTAAAGCTTCTATAGTTCGACGTGTACCGCCGTATTTTTCGTATAAACTTGAACGATTGTATAAAACGGCACCAGGTGGAGCGCTTAATTTAACATGCGTAGCTGTCGGCTATCCGATGCCGCGGGTGTTCTGGAAAAAATCCGATGACACCTATCTCAATGATCCACAATCTGCACCAATTGGTAACACAGATTTCAAAAATGAAATTTAATTTTAAAATTTGACTTAAAACTTTTCATTTGTCTTTTTTTTTTTTTTTTTTTTGAATCATTTCAAACAATGAAATTTTAAAGACTAAAGTTCTCTTCCTTTCATTTTTCACTTTAAAAAAAGAAAATGCATGTTTCTTTTAGTTTATTTTTAAATTTTAAAAATTGAAATCAATAATTTTTTTTTTTTTTTTTTAAAGCAAGAAAAACTATTTAAATACAATAATTATTATTATCAAAAAAATTATTATCATCACTCTTTCTTTTTTTTACTTTCAGAATTAAAAAATTCGTTTCAAAGAATTCCATTAATACCTTCAAATTTATCACTAAAATACTTCAAATGCAGTTTTTTTTTTCAACAAATTAATTTCTTGATTTGATAAAATTTCATCTAAAAGCTGACCTTCTATTTGAAAAATTGAAAAAAAAAACAAATTAAAACAAATACACTGCATTTAGTTATAATAAGAAGCGTAATTAATGCAATATTTAATAGGGGAATTAATCGCAAAAAAATTATTTTACCAGTCATTAAAATAAAAATAATTTTAATAAAATTTTAAAATTAAAAAAAAAAACAAATAGAGAAACGAAATAATTTCAGGTCGAAATATACTCACATTAACAAGAATTGAAAAAACCGAAAATTATACATGCGTTGCTGTTAGCAAACTTGGAAATATTGAAGCAATGACCACTGTTGAAGTGAAATGTTAGTATTATTTTCAGTTTTTGAATTATTTATTTATTTTAAATTACCAATTTTAGTACTTCATTTCCATTTGCTAATCCTTGTCCTAGCTCTCTCTATTGGTATATACCGTTTTAAAACGCCAGATCAAGCCTTGTTCCTCTTTTTTTTTATACTTCTCTTCAATTTCAAAATTAGGCTATGAATTAATTAAGCCTCATAATTAGAAAAATGGGCTTCCTATTTACAAAAAAAAGAAATGTTAAATGATAAATTTTAAGAAATTTTATTCTCCGGCCCTTTTTCTCCTTTCAGGAAAATTTTTTTAATTAATTGGTGCATTGAAAATACTGAAAAATGGCAAAAATTTCTATATTTTCATTTTTTTTTTCCATATTTATTTTAATATATTTCCTGAAGCGATTTTTATGCTTACCTTTTAAAAAAATTTCGATGAAGTACTGAGTTTATCGAATGATAATGAAGTTTACTGCTAAAATTTTCTGAAATTTAAGTATTTAAAATTTTAAAACTTCAAGAGTAAAATTTAATTTTCTTGCAGCACTACCTCGTGCGCCGCAAAATTTGCGAATTTCGGATGTAACATCGAACAGTGTACGGATCAGTTGGGATCCGGTTTATATTGACGAAGAACCGGTTAAGAAATATATCATCAAATATCGTCAGAAGTTAGATTTCTCTTTTTTTTTT
>RCAB01000806.1:0-18201 GCA_003640385.1 Setaria digitata | reverse complement strand
AAAAAAAAAAAAAAAAAAAAAAACGAGAAAAAAAGAAATAATTATGTCGAAGAGAGAGAGAGTTGTGGTGAAAAGCGGCATAATTTGCTTCTTGATTAAAACGAATTTTACCCAATAATAATTAATCAAAAATAATTTCCATTTATTTGTTTCCTAATAAAGCATGACTGAAGAGCAATAAGCAAACATGCTTGTTTATTGAAGAAAGAATAATTTATTTGTTGAAGAAATAAATTTGCCCAAAATGAGAGGAAGTATTTTGTTTAAGTTCTAATATAGCTGCTGAAATTTTGCTGAAAAAGTTTTTCCAGTCTAATTAGCTGAAACATTCTAATTAGAAAAAATATCTTTTAGAAAGAGCCAATGCTCCAACAAAATCAAAACTTATTTACTGAATAAGATATTTTACCAATTTAATACATTAAATAATGACACATCAAATTAGGTTAATCTTGCTTATCGTCACTTTTATTATTTATCAATTAATTATCCATTTTAATTATTAACATTTTAATTATTAAAGAGATGTAAGTGAATCATCATTTTTGAATTGTCATTAATTATCAATATTCAACATCAGCTTAAATGATAAACGCTAATTTTTAACTGATTTACTAAAATATTAGAATTTTAATTGTATATTTGCGCAATACGAATTACATTCTGAACTGAAAAAAATTGAAAATTTTTATTTTTTATCAAAAATTCTTGCAGCAAAAATTTTCCACATATATAAAACATATTGTTTGCAGTTGTGATTGCATAATTAATCTAAAATGTAATATAAAATAAGAATATTATATCCTAATATTATAATATAGCTTTAGCTAATCTCAGCAGTTCTGAATTATTGCTGCACTATTCGATAGGAAAGAAGCAAATGTTCTATTCTATAGTTGAAAAACAACAATTATCAAAAAAAAAAATTAAACTTTAAAAAAAATGACAAAGATATAGAATATAAAAAATTGTTTTTTTTTAGTAAATGTATCAGGTGAAGTTGGAATGGAATAAATATTAATTATAAAATTTGCCAATTATTTTTAGCATATTTGGACTAAATTATTGAATACTTTATAAGTTTACAAAATAATAAACTATATATACATATATATTATTTATATATATATATATATATATATAACTGTACATTTATATATATATATATATATAAAATGTTCTATTACATAGTTTTATATATATATATATATAACTTAAAGACAATTATCAAAAAAATATTTAATATATTTAATAGTTTATATATATATATATATAGTATATATATAATATATATATAGTTTATTAAAAAATTATAGTTTGTTAAAAAAATTTTATATATATATATAAAATTGATAAATGCCAATTTTTTTTTCAATCAAATTTCAGCGTATATTATTTATATCATGAAAAAGGGAAAAAAAGAACGAAAAATCATGAAACTTCAGTGCTATCAAAACATGTATTTCATTTATTATTATATAAATAAATAAAATATATATATAGATATAAAATTATATGTAAATATAAAATTTCCATTTATTTAAAAAAAAAATCATTCTAAATAATTTCACTTCACTGGTAACATTTTCATTCTTGTCGTATAGCTTTAACTAATTTCCATTTTCAATTAATAAATGGCACAAAAATTTGCATAAACTAAAATTTCGAGAATATAGAAAGAAATGTCACCTAAAATGTAAAACATTTTCTATTTCATTTTCGCTTTTTCGATCTCTCTCTTCGAGTTTAATTTTTCTTTTTTAACTTTCTAAATTTATTTGCATGTAAATTTTTGCACAATCGTCGTTTGTGTTAAAATTTTCGCTCAGCTGGATTAATTCCATTTTATATAAATATTTAATTTAAATTTATACAAATAGATTAACGATGTATAGATATTTTTGCATTGATATTCGTATAAATTAAATAGCGATGCGAATGGAAAATTTGTCAATGAGCTACTGCTTTTTTATTTTTTATTTTTTTTTTATTTACATAATGATAAATTAATTTCTTTTTTTATCTTTTACTCAGTTAAATTGAATAAGAGTTGCAAAATTTGCATCATCATTGCTTTCAAATATATTTTTGTTTGAAATATGGATTTTATTTAATTTTATCAAAAAAATATTTAAATTTTACTCAAAAAAACATACACACACACACATTGCTTATCAAACATAATGGCTGTGTAGTTTTAAATGTATATTTGGTACCTTTTCATATTTATTTAACTTCCGAAATTTCGTTTTTTTTTTTTTGAATTTTTTTTTTTTGTTGCAAATGATTTAATTTTTAAATTTCAATAAAATATGCATATGTATGAAATGTTTCAGTTTTTAGTGGAAGAAATTTTTTCAAAGTTATTTGCATACATTATCTAAAATTTATTTAAAAAAAAAAAATTCATTTTATTTTTCGTAACTGCCGCTTTTTTTTTTTTTTAGTAAATTTCTGAAACATACCAAAAATTCTTTCAGTATGCATTGACTTGTACTTAGCTTGTTAATTAAAGCAAATAAAACGATATAAAAAGTGAAAAAAAACTACTTATTTCAAAAGAAACATTATTTATAGTTCAAATAAGAGACATTTTTTTGCAATCTAACTAGTAGATCTATAGTTTAAAAGTAATTAGTGATTACTTTTTTTTTTTTTTTTTTTTTTGCTACAAAATTATATTTCATTTGTAGTGATCAGTGAGATATTTCTAAACAATAGAAAATTCAACTGCATAAGCCAGTTTCACTATGTATCCATTTGATCGAATACGTGATGGAATTTACGTGAGACCATCAGAATCCGCCGTGCCACGTCTTATCGTCATCGATGGTTGCAATATTGCGCGTAGTTCATGCGGAATAAATCGAGCGTTAGTTTAACGTAAAAGAGAAACGTGCGAACGTTTGGCAAATTTTTAATTCTGACAAAAATTAATCCAAATTTTTCCTTTAATTATAAATTTCCGATCAGATTTTTTAAATTGAATTTTTACATTTATAAATTTTTTTTTATTCTATTTTTATTTTTTGTTA
This sequence comes from Setaria digitata, assembly GCA_003640385.1. Lineage (NCBI taxonomy): Eukaryota > Metazoa > Nematoda > Chromadorea > Rhabditida > Setariidae > Setaria > Setaria digitata. The sequence goes on along the minus strand of RCAB01000806.1, from coordinate 15,166 downwards.
TTTAATAATTTTATATTATTCTGCGTTGAAAAGAAAAAAAAAAAAGCTTCAGAAATGTTAATTGTGCTGGTTTAATGGCACTTATGCGATTTTTACTTATTCGAGATTGGGATGTTGTTGCATTTTTACCTGTAATCTATAATAATAGTTATAATTTTAATGCAACCAATGCTCAAGTATTACCGGTTTGTGATAATTCTATTGACTAAAATTTAATTTTAAATGGAAATTTTTCATTTTTGCATTGATTTGTATGCATAATTGCGAAAAAAAAAGAAAGAAAAACAAATAGTGCAGAAGTTAGAGAATTGAAATGAATTTATAAATTTTCTTTTTATTTATTTATTTGTTTAATTTTTGTAAATTATAAATTCATTCATAATTTCAGAATATTTTAATAAAAAAAAAAAATTTAGGAATTTTTCCTTTTCATTCTTCTAGCATAACATGTCTTTCTAATAATTTAATCTAAAACCTCTAAATGCTAGAGATATTAGTGGTATTATTAATTATTTAATTGTTAATATTTTCAAAATTGTCTCTTTCCTGGTTCAAAATTAATTAATAAAGAGAGAAAAAAAAAACTGAATAATTAAAATTTTGAGAGAGGAGAAAAAAAAAAAAAAAGAAATTAAAAAGAGAAGAAAATATATCAAAGAGAAAACTAACAGTGATAATAATTTATAGAAATTACAACAGCTTGACGTACTAACATTCACTCCAGCTCGTACCGCACGTGCCGGTCGTCCGGCATTCATTAATTACGATGATCTTTACGTGTTAGAATTTGCTCAACGTCATGGTGGTAGCGTATTATCTGATGATCGATTTGAGGATATTGCAAAAGAATATACCTACAAGTTTTCATTTTATTATTTATTAAAAAATTTTATATAGAATGTAAATGAGTGAAATTTTTTAAAATGTAATATTATTTATTCAATTTTAGCTTAGTTGTAAATTTTATTGATTGATAAAAGTTTTTTCTTTTCTCAATGTTGAGAAAGTGAATGTTTTGAAAATGCAAGAAATTGTTAATCATTTAGATTTTAGTTTAATTATGAAATTATTTTATCAATAATAATTTTCAATGTTTTTTTTCATTTTTCAATTTTTCATATTTCTGTTGAATGATTTATTGCAAATTTTTGTTTACAATCATAAAATGCATGGAAGCAAATAAGATGAAATTAGTTTGTCTTTTTTTTATATTGAACACTTTTCAAAATTTGATTTACAAACATTTATGCAAAAAAATTTACATAAAGTATAAAATTTGGATGAAAAAAATTTTATAAAATGCAAGAAATTGATATTTGCTTAAGCTAATCTTAATTGCAGATTCGTATTGCAACTAATAGGCTTATTTTTCAGTCTTAATCGAGATGATGATCAGACTGGAAAGAAATTTCTTTTGGTCGAATTAAAAAAAAAAAAAATTATAAAAGCTCATACGCGACATATAGATTACAGTTTATATGTTGGCATTCAAAAATTATTTGAGAATTTTTTTTTTTCTTTTTCTTCAGAAATTATCGTCGAATAATTAAGGAACGCCGAATTGATGTCATTTTCCGTCCATTAAATAATGATTTTGTGCATTACGGACGTGATCGTTTTTTCCGTTTCATACCTGAACTTTGTATTACAGGTAGGTAATTCCGTTTCATACCTGAACTTTGTATTACACGTAGGTAATATTTTCTAAGTTGAACTGAAATTTCCAATTTTTGTACTCAAATTTTAGCTTTATACAGTGGAATATATTTTCTTTCACATCTTTTTGCACTCATTTCATTCATGCAATCTCTGTAAGAATTGTTAATTAGCAATTATCAGTATAATGAATGGAAAGGCGGAAAGAAAAAAAGTTAATTTAATATCTTTTATTTCAATCTTATTGTTTAAAGGGAAAAAAAACCGAAATGAATGTGTGAATTAATTTGATAATTTCAAATATTTGAATTTCATAATTATCTCATTCAAAAATGGTAAAATTCAAAGAAAAAAAAAGGAAAGAAAAAAGATTGCAGCTAATTCTCTTATTTTATTTATTTATCCATTTATTTACAACATATTTAAATTAAAATGCATTTAAGAAAAAAAAAAAAAAAAAGAGAATTTCTTTTTCTTCTCTCAAATATTAATCAAAGGTTGTTGTTGGTCAGCTGAAGAACGTCTACAACAATGCCTATATTGCTTCCCAAATGATGAAGATTACGGCAAGGTTTCTGATGATATCATATATTCATTAATTATCAGTTGATTGATTAGCTCACTGATCAAATCAAAAAAAAAAAAAAAAAAAAAAATTGCTGGAAACGATCGAAATAATTTATCAATGTGGATCATAATGAATTTTGCTCCATTCTTATTCTAGTTATTCTCAGCAATAATTCGAACATAAAAATCGTTTATCATTATCTAAGTTGCATTCAATTAGAAATTTTAATCAAGTTCATGATGATGTAGTAGTGATAAATGAATATCTCCCCAATGTTCATATCACAATTCAGGTTGTTAATCGTCGAGAACTTTGGACAGCAAAGCGTCGGGATGAAATTATTTGCACCATTGATGCATTATTCGATGAAATTGCTGCAAAAAATTGCTTAGTTCCGGAAATTATACCAGTTCAAATATCAAACGAAAAAGTAATTAGAAATAATTAAAAAGACAGTATTGCAAAATTTCCTCCTTCAGTCTGTGATTAAGTAGTCAGACTTCGGCTAAAGTAATTTTAGGAATTTGCTCATAATAGCGATGTAGAAAGTGCAGTATCACCCGTAATCAGTTATCAGCAAACAGATCCCAGACAATTAACAGAGCGATGGCTATCACCGCCAATTTTTTGTAAGCTTTTTTTTTTGTGTTTCTTTATAAAAACTAAAAATTAATAAGCGGAAACATGAGATCTGATGATCATTTTTACGCCCCAGTTGATTGGAAAAACAATTATTCCGATTAAAATATGAGAAAAAAAAAACAGCTAACTTGTTCAAATATTCCTAAATATAATTCATCCTAAAATACAACATTTGGCTAGTTAGTGGATAAATAATCGTATGGTTTTTTTTTTTTTTGCCTTTTACAGGTCCCACAAGAATAGCAACAAAAAAACAACGAAAATTGCAAATGGTACAGCTTTGCGAACTATAAAACAATAACATAGGGGATTAATTGAAAAAGCAAGAAATAATTAGGTGTACATAATCCTCAACATCTAAAGATCCATTTATTACGATGTAAAAATAGGTTATCGTTTCAGTAATTATTATTTATTATTATTCCCCTTCAAATAATAATTCTTTTCAAACACAACTCATATACACCATTTCAGTATTTATTCATAACTATTATGCAAGTCATAAACATAATACTAGTGACAACTGTAATCATAATTTTCAATAATTATAGGTACAGCAAAATGGCGCAACGTTATCATCTGCATCAACAAAGCTGGCAGTAACACGGCCAACAGGCATGGCGTATGATGCCAGATGTGTTAATATTATCAGTTGTTTGGATCAAATCTTCGATCGTCAGCTAATTGTTAAAGTACTAAGAGAAAACAAAACACGTGATCTTCATACTGTTGCTAACCTTTGCGCCCAAGAAACTTTGTAACAAAATTTCAGCGTTTTCAGAAGGAAAAAGGCTCGAAAAATATTAAGGCCCTGTCAAAATCATCGAATCATATATACTGTAAAAAAAAAAAATAACATAGAATTTATCACTTTGAAACTTCAACCAAAACATCCTTATGAGAGCTGTGAAGGAACAGAATCTCAAGGAAGGAAAATGCACCGTGAAATATGCTAAAACGTTGTTGTTTATTCATCGGAACTGACTGCTAAACAAAAAATTAAATACTCTCATTTTATTTGGACCTCCTAGGTTAACCTTTAGCTTTCTGGTCAGCTATGACTATCACCAGAATACTTTTATTTTTCAAAATATATGTGGGATATATATTTTCAGTTGTTCTTCGAAATCTGCTAAGGCAATACAGTTATTAATCCCTGAAATTATCCACACTTTTCATCACTTGTTATCTCCTTCATCTCCACTTCCAGTCTTGCATTTGCGAGATAACTGAAACGCTCAGAACTATCCAGCATCACAGCTTAGGAAGAAGAGAATCTCGATTGAATCTGAAATGGTGCCTCACTGCTCCTATTTCGTGATCAACCCAATAAATGAGCACAAAAAATACCACAAAAGCACAAAACAGTTCTATTCATGATTTTCATTTTTAAAATAACATACTAATTTGATGATTCTGAACTGCTCCTGCTGCGACCACGACGTTCACGTCGTCGTTTTTCACGTTCCCTAAAATTAAGTAAAAAAATATAACTTATTGAAGTGTTTGTTTCAAGAGTCTCAATCATTTTAAAAAAGCATGAAAAAAGTTCTAGCCGTTTAAATTTTTAGAAAAAAGCTCCCTATACTTCAACGTTTCCATCACGACTTCACGGCATTACTACTCTAAATCATATAAAACCGTACTCATTCAGAAAAAATTAACACTAGAATAGCATTTATGCTTTCAAGAGTACTATATATATATATATATATATATATATATATATATATATATATATATATATGCTTCCACAAATAAAAAAATTCTATGAACTGTGTAAAGAAACCTACCGCCTCCTGATCTCCAGTGATTCTTCAAATAATCTTTCTTCACGCAACTAAAAACAAATTCAGTTCAAAGCAGTTAGGATGAAAAATAAAGAACTTATAAATTTTAAGCTTAACAATCAAAAAATCGCTTACTCGTCTTTCTTTCTCATGCTCTTCATGTTTTTGACGTTCTTCCTCTTTCAGTTGCTCGGCTGTTTTACGTAGTACTCGTTGCATTTGCGTACGAAGTTTGTGGGCAAGGGCAGCTTTCTAAAATCTAAGCTTTTTTGGTGAATATGAATGAACATAGCAGGCGTGAAGTTCTACATTCTGCAAATTATATTTCTAAAAAATTTGATATTTGGGTGCATAAATTTTAGGAAAATCAGGAAAAAAAAAAAATTCAGAGAAGAAACGACTTACACGTTCAGCCTCGTCTTCCCATGATCTATCATGATGATTATTAGCGTACTGTTGCCTGGAAGTGAAGAAATTAAAAACAACCTCACTTTTATAATCATTACAATCCTGGAAAAGAAGATCTTGGGGCATGAGGAAAAACAATGATATTAAGATACGAATACAACAATGATGCAAAGAAATGATATCTACTATACGAAACAAATAATGTAGCATTATGAGGAAGATAAGGAAAAGTGCAGCAAATATTAATAAAATATTCTATATTTATTAAGTGGAACAAAGTGCACCGCGGTTAAGTAGTTATAAAAGAAAACAAATAATAAAGTGAAGAAATTTCTGCGGAAAAAATGAAGTAGAAGAACATTAGAAAGGGAAACTACAGGCAGTCCGAAAATGAAGAAAAAGTGGTAGAATTGATGAAATTGAAAATAATAAATATACCGATGCATTTTAGCAGTTCGACGTATTCGTCTACGCCGGTTTTCCACTTCAATACGCTCCTTCTCTGATTCGCTCATGCTTGAACGAATTTCTAGTGGTGAAGTGTCACCATTACTTCGACTTGGCGAAAGAACTGAACCGGTGCCCTAGAAAAATGACATTTTTGCAAAAGTTGGCATATTTTAAAGAAATTAAATGAAGTTTTAGATCAAAGGATCGCATAGATGAACAGAGGATGCACTACAAAACGAATTAACATAAAGATGGAATACTGAGGAATGTCAGGGTCAGTATAAAAACTACTACGACAAATGAGCCAAAAAAAAAAATTTTTCCTGTACAAAAAAAATTGTTCTTATTCAGTTCAGTGAGTTATTTATCAAAGCTTTTTTCGAAACATAGTCACGGTCACTTTACTATAGGTAGCTTAACTTTACCTTTTTCTCCTGTGGCGATGAAAGTGGTGGTGTACGGCTAGTATTACTAGACGACGAATATTTTCTTCGGCGTTTTTGACGTTTCTTATCACTGAGTTTTTTAGAACTAGAAATGAAAATTGATTAAAAATGGAAGTGACAACTAAATAATAAAGAATATGGTAAAAACAAAAACTAGAAAGCACCTTTCATTCCCCTCACTTCCACCAATGCGTCTTTTGCGACTATGATGACTGTGTGAACGGCTACAACCACTTTCGTTGCTGCTACTGCTCTTCTTACGACTAAAACAATTTTCAGTCGAATAGTATACTTTGAAAACTCTAATTATCATTTGTAATGTGCGGCTGATTAGAACTAAAAAAAAAACTGATGTAATCGCCCACTAAAAACATAAGCACTTAAAAACTATTGGTTTCAATCAATAACCTTTGTTTTGTCTTCGCTTCTTCACGTCTCCTATCTTTACTTCTCGAACGACCGTGCTCGATTCGTCGGTCATCGTCACGACTGTGACTCCGTAGCCCATCTCGACTTTTGCTATGCTTTCGTCTCTTTCCGTTACTTGAACTCCTCGAGCGATCGTGCCGCTCACGGCTTCTCGAACGTCGCAATCTTTCACGACTTCTTGATCTCAGAATACGCTCGCGGCTTCTGGAACGCAAAAATCGTTTCCGACCAGGAGACCTACTGCGTACACGGGTTCTAGAAACATTCCCAAAATCTTCCGGACTTGATGAACGACGTGTTTTTAATTCGCTGAAATATTCATAAATTAGTCAATTTTTTAATTATTTAAATATCTATAACTTAGTTAATCTAATTATTACATTAAATTAGTTAATTTTTTAAATCTTTTTTTAAATTTTAAATGTAAAATAAATTACAATATAAGCAATCTTAATAGCAAAGTATGAAATTAAAAAATGAACTTACAAAATACGCCTAAATTCTGCAGATGGCAAAGCTGGACCGTGCATTTTTGCTCCACCTTCATCATCATCATCACGTTCTTCATCCTTATCTTCGGTACCATCACCACCAAAAGTTGTTATAAATTCTGTCCTACCCTCGTCTTCGTCCGTCGATGAAGATGACGACCTGTACATACAGTAATTCGAATAAATTAGTAAAGAAAACACCACTTATGCTATATTTTGTTATACAACTTTCAGCTCATAATCTGGAAGGATTCTTTTCAATATTTAAGCCCTAATAGTATGCTTTCAGTGGACTCATAAAAAATACGGAAGTAGTTTTTCTTATCACTTGATAATACATATTTGAAGACAGCCGTTATGATTTGCTAAAGCCCACTTCTTGGCAGAGAGAATACTTAGATAAGAAGAACAGCGTCTATAAGGACTACAAAGCTTTAACAGAATGCCTGTTTCAATTTTATTATTCAACCATTTTACAATAATTATAAAGAACCGCTATATCTGATAGCTACTGAATAAATATGGAACAGTGAACCAACCTTATGCAAACAGTATTACTTAACTTGAGGAAAACTTACGTTTCTAACTGCTCCTTCTGACTTTTAGTAACGAAAGATAGCAAAGTAGTTGTAGCTTCCTCATTCAAACAACCTTTCCCAACAATCAATGCTCGTTTCTTCTTCAAAACAGCTCGCTCAGCCTTCGCTTGTCGACCCTAAAATTTGTACTTCATAACCACGAAATCAAACAATTTGAATATATTTTGAAAAAAAAAAAATCTTATCACAGAAAATCCACTTGATAGTAATAATTCGCCCTTTCAGCATCACAAACTAAATTGAATTTTCGAATCAAAAAAAAAGAAATAAATACTTATAGTAAACTCAAAATTCTCTCTCGCATAAAAATCGAAAGAAAAATAATTATTAAATCAATGCAAAATAATGACATAAATCAAATTAAACCGCTGACACCAAAAAGAAAGAGCTACTAGAAACCGTAAATGCCATTTCCTGCATTTTCAATCCAAGAAAACGGCAATACAATATTGTAAGAGAATGTGATTAATAAATCACAGAGACTTAATTAATTCTAACAGAATCACAGGAAGATTAGAATTATAAAAAGTACTTTAAAAAATAATTCATTTCTCTTCAATCTTGCATCCATCAGTCCCACTTTCTTAAAGACTCATATGAAATGTTATTATACTAACAGGACGTGACAAAATCTATTGGTAAGTAACTATTAACATAAAAATCTCTCTTGGAATACTCACACCTATAAGATGTTCGTCATCAATAAGGAGATGAATGGAGTGTAGAGATTATTAGACAAGGTATGTATCAAAAAAAAAAAAAAATGAAACTATTTAACAAATTAATTACAGACAGCGAGTGCCAGTTTGGCTTTTTCAATTTCTTTCAGTTGGTGTGTTTCATCCTGCTCACGACGATCCATTTTTAACAAACTCGAAAATGCACCCGAGCTTATACCATAACGAATACCCAATTTGTTTAAATTGCGCCGCTGCTCAGCATCTAACGTATCTATATCCAATTTCAAATCTGCAATGATAAATATCTCTTTCGGCAATGATGGAATTAGAGTCAATTAAACACTCAAGCTGACTAGATATGGAGAAGTCCAATTCTTGTCGTAACAAGTCACGTCACAGTTTGCATTACCCCAAAATACTCTTTACTCAGTCTTCGCCGACCATAAATACTTTGTCATTATTAGTCAATATTGATATTGGCATGGGAGATAATGTATCGCCAAATACAAAATCATGTAAAGTTTCACGGAAAAAAGGACTTAAAAATGTGCAGGTATGCATACCGAATTCATCAGAATCAACAATTTCATCCTCTTCATCAGAATCATCCGTCTCTCCGCTTTTACCTTGCACCGTTTGAGTATCACCATATGTAAATGCCACAGCAGCCTTCCTATCTCGTCTGAAAATAAAGAGAAAAAAGTTCAGGGTTTTTAATTCTCTCCTTTTTTTTTTTTTTTTTTTTTGAAGAGCGCATACACAGAAAATAAGAGTGCACAGACAGAAAGGCATTATGGAAAACTGAGAAGGATCCTGTTACATTTAATTTGAACGTAATTGAAGTATGAGAACAAGATTTTTTTAGGCATCAAAGCACATTAACAGAGACATTTTATCAAAACCTTATACATAAAGCAAAAAGTGATGCTCCACAGAAGCTCCAGAAAATTTTTCAAAAAAAAACTTGAAATTTTACAGCAGTCTTTTCTTTTCCTGCTCAGCACGCGCAAGAGAAGCTGAAGTAGATTCATCTGGCCAGAATTCCTTCGCAGCTATTTCTTTCAAGAAAGTTTTTTCCGATACTAAAAAGTAAGTTTAAATCAGTAAGTTTTCCAGCCATCAATGCAGAATTCTTGTCACAAACCTGGCCTATATAATTCACCGCAGTAACAAACGTAGAAGAACAGAAGAATATAAATCGGCAGCTTCAGTAATCCACATGTTATAGAGATGCTCGAATGAACTAAACTACAGATCTCCAATTAATTAATATATATGAAAGATACAGGGGGTGAGTGTAGTCATTCCACCATTACTTCACATTACAACTGAAATTTGGATTTGAAAATCAGATTCGCACGATAGTAATTGACGTATACCTCTATCAAATTCATTGAGCACGAGGATTCGATATCTCTCATATTCGCATTGCAACTCCTCAACATCCACAATTGGTCTTAAAAGTATCACTTTTTCTTTTTACCGAGAGCCATACATAAATTCCCCCAACGAACAAAGTAAAAAAAAAAAAAAAAAAAAAAAACAAATAAATAATAGCAGAAACACACTATGTGCCTATGTGCCTATAATGACACCATGGAAACAACATGACGCCTACCGTTTCTCCGTGTCGTCCAACTTCATTTCGGGAATATAATCCATATGGGCACGAACATCAAACCGATCAATCAGCACGTTTGGATCACCTTGCCATCGTCTCCTGCAAATCCAAAAATAAATTCCTATTATTATAAAATTTGAGAAAACAACCTGTTTCCTATACATCAAAGAAAATCAAAAGTGTTAATGAGGAGTGGAAAGACCTAAAATGCTTTAAAGTATTTCTACCTCCGCACAGTTGCTATTTATCCTGCTGTTTACCTTACTTTCCCATCATCAGTATAATTTTCCTCTTCAATCTTGACTTTCCATATAATTTACATTTGTTTTAGTCATAAATCCATCCAAATCAATAAAATCACATCAGAATCACCTTACAGTCCAAAATATCTAGAAACCTTAGTCCATCTATTTACTAACCAAGAACCGATAAATTCCAGGCATTAAATTTTGTTCGGTAAAGGAGAACTACTGCAAGAAATGATTGAAGAATTTGCCAAATTTCAATTTAATTTTCATCGAGATTTAATAAAAAAAGGAAAAAAAGGAAAAAAAAAGAAGAAGGATAAAGATGTAAATAAAAAATAAAGATATTTCACGGATTGAATCCATGGTGAGAAGTATGCATTATACAAAAGACGAGCAAATTACTAATGTTAAACGCGCACAGGATGCTTGCTGTTTCGGCAGCACGTGCTACTGCCGGATCCATATGTATCTGGCATTTTCGGCCATGAATTTGCATAAACTGCTCAGGATCTTTCCTCTGTAACATAAACAATTTCAAGAAAAACATGCAAAAGAAATGTTGAATAGTATATAAATAATGAATAATATCGTATCACTGTTTAAATCATTAATATTAATATTAACAATAACTATGCAAATCGTAAAGCAATAAGTTATTTATTTTCGAAATATTACGTTTCCCATATTATCGGATGAAAATAAGTAGTTATAAGTACGGTACTTACAACATTCTCATAGAACTGCTTACGCCTTTCATTCCTTTTGACACTATCGATCATTTGTGACCGTATTAATTTTTCTTGTCGACGAGCCTCATGCCACATCCTTTTCACCGTTTCCCCCTTCCGTTAATCGATTTCTCCTGCAACAACAGTAGCACCCTTTCATTACAGTAAACCATCTCAATCTCTTTTTTACACGCATTTCCGAATATCGACTTTCATTGAATTCTCAAGTTATATGTAAGATTAGTCATTATATAATCCCGTATGCAAAATTACACAAAGCATGAGATTCCTAGCCAAATCTTAACTGCCCATACTTCTCAAGTACCTAAATTCATTTATAAATTCCTAGTCACTCACGTAAATTAAATCACTCCACGAGGCGTTTTTCGTTGGTTGGACAGCAAAAAACACCGGTTATGTCCTCTTCTAGTTAATCAAATAACTTAAAATACTTTATTTAATATAGCAAGTGGCAAGACTGCTACTCTCAGAAATTTATATAGAGTTCTGCCATATTCTTTCTCAGTATCTTACCCTTTACATCGTAATCATCAGGTTCTATTTTCTCAGTAACTGCTTATGCGAAATATGTGATCCCTCAGGACCTGAAACTAATCTAATTTAATTTATAAAAGCCTTGCTTCATTAACTTATTTGTTATAAACTTAATAAAGAAAATTCATTAACTTTACTTATTATTAAAACATTATAGTATATTGAGAAAATATGGCTGTCAAACCATAAAACGATCACATTAAATGTGAGAAGGAAGCTTGTATAACACGGTTGTACTGACCGTAAAACATATATTTTTTCAATATTCCTCATTTTATTTACATACATAAAGAGAGAAGAAACAGAAACAAAAACTAAGCATCAAAGAAGGTGGTACAGCACAGTTAATAAGCTGAGCAATTCAACATAATGAAATAGTCAGATTTGACAAAAATATGTCTCATCCCTCGAATTTCTTATTAAATTAAGTTTTTCTTATGGCTTTATATAGAGATAATAACACTAATATTTATATAAGTCGTCATTATAATCTCTAGCGATAAAGTAATGTTTCGTAGTATCCCAACTAATTGAGATGATTGTGAAAGCATTTCAATCATATAGCTGAAGCAATGAACATAGATTATAGAGAAGAATACAAGTGGCTTAACAATGTATTTTTTTTAGAGCCTACACAGCTACTCAAATCCTTGTGAACTTTTTTCCAACGCCAAATCAGTCAATCGTCTTTCAACAGTGTCAGCAGCCCTTCCCAACAACGATTCTTGTCGTAAAATAGCTTGATCGTAATCTGCCAAATCCTGAAAATACATATTAGCTTCACCCACTACATGACCGTAAAACATTTTCAAAAATTTTGACTGCAAAAAAAAAGAAAAAAAACCGTACTTCAGCAAGAGCTTCATCTGGATGTGTCAAACGCCACTCAAGACCAACTCGAGCAAACTCCCGGGTTAAATCATGACATGAATCTTTCAACTAAAAAATTAAATTAACTTATCTCAGTGAAAGCTCATTATACTGTTCTAATTGAAATGAACACCTTAAAACAACAATAACCTATTTAGATCATAGAATTTATTAATGAAAAAAAGATTCCCATGAAAAAAAATTTTTGACTGCTAAGGGAAAATAACTAAAATTATGGAATAAACTAGCAAATGAAAAAAAAAAAAACAGTGATAAATTATAATGCAATCCATAATAACGGGAAGCTTTCGAAGTAAAACAAATATATTTTATTTGTCTCAATAATAAAACTAACTTGACGCACTGCGCACTCTGCAACTTCTTTGATATGTTCTAACGTGGGCGGTAAATAACCCGTCCGCGCTGATAAATCACTTATTAGTTGTGCCCAGGAGGCATGCAAATTTGTTACAGCTTGTCCTAACGGTGTGTAAGCTACATTGTTCGCGAGCATATCGTTTAGATTATCGTAATTTTTATCCTGAAAAACAAGAAAAAGAAAACGAATAGATATCTCTATGGATTTCCTACTCAAGATTCACAGATTATTTTCCATTTATCCTTACATCAAAAAGCTATCCTCTTCAACGCTTGTTTTTTTTAACGCTTCCAGAAGAAAAATCCCATCCTTCAATTAACATGAAAAACTATAATGAATGACAACGTTGCATTTTAATACTGTCAAGTATAAGCTTTAATTACTATAAGTTTGTGGTACGTGGTACGTATACGTTACGAATACCCATACCCCTGCTACTAAAATGCGTTAAAGCATCAAAACAGAAAGGGTTCTGATTCTGAACAATATTTAAAAATTTCCTAAAGATACCATATTTTGAATGACTGATTCGGAAGTTGATGCAGTGTCATCGCTGCTTAGAACGAGTTGCTTCAAATGTGGCATACGATCAACACTTTGACTATCTTGAGAACTTTTCATTAAATATGACGACACTAACGATATTTTCTTGCCAAATGCCTCAGCCTTGAAATTTGCGGTTAACGATTCAGTAAGAGATTGTAACTCCATTTTATTAATTTTTTGAAATGACGCGGATGTAATTTACACGGAGTTATCGTCCCAGTGATGTCTCCAAATCCACTATTAGCAAAAATTCAACAGAAATAACATGTTAGAAAAAAATTAAAAACGAAAATTTATGTCAAATTTTTTTCAATTAAAACAAAAAGTTTTTTTTTTTGTTTATGTACAAAGAATCACATGCTCATAGATGATGTAATCTTTTACATTACCTATTTCACCAACATCCAAGATTATCAAAATTAAACGATCGTTTCGTCATAAATAAGAACCGACGTAACACAATCGAATGACGGTACTGCTAAAAAAAAAAAAAAAAAAAGAAGGAAAAAGAAAGACATACTTCAATAAAGTTGCATATTAAACTAAAATTATCTAAGTCATATAGAGGCTGAATTCTTCAGTAAAACTGCCAGAAAATTTCATTATTTTCGGATTCGCTTCCGTTTCCATGTACAGTAATTGTTTGTCCTGCTTTTCATGCAGTGCGAACGTTAAGCTGAAGTGACCTTTAAGTGACATTAAAAACCGACAAACATTAAGCAAAGCACTAGTATACTCCTGAACCGGAAAACATGAAACGGAAAACGGGAAAACCACCTTGACAACTAAAATTGTGCATGTCAATTCTTGCTGGCATAATCACATCATCCAAGTTTTCGCGACGAGATGCAATAATTCTCAAGTAGCTCTTTTTCTTTCAAATTTTCTTCATTTTTTTTTTACCAAATAACAAATAATTAAAGATTTGGAAAGAGTTGCCATTTATTTCACCAATTAAAATTAATAATTTTAATTAGCGCATTTTATCCTTCTGCTTTTAATGCAATTTTCAAATATTTGGAATTCAAATTTTCAAATTTTTGCATTTATACCACACTGTTACAACAGTTTTTATCCCATTTCTTTTGCATTTATCCTTTACTTTTCCTTTATTACCTTGTCTTAATCCCTTCCAATTTTTTACTTATATCTTACACACATATTTCTCACCGTTTTTTTATACAGCTGCTTTTTTATATTTTTTGCATAAAATTTTATATTTTTTGATTTATTCATTTTACATTTTTTTTCTTTCAAATTCCCATCTGTTTTTTATTTCATCAGTGTAATAGCTTTTTATCAATTTTTCTTCAAAGAATCTTGAAATTATTTCATTTCAAAATTGTTCATTTCACTGGAAATTTTTAACTGCGCTCCTCCTCAACAGGTATGGTACTTTATAAAGCAAATTAAACTTTTGAGTTTGGAAAATTTTTACACAATTAATTATGAAAATTTCTGCCGACGGATTATTTTTTTTTTTTTTTCTATTATTTCACGTCCAATAAAAACGATTATTTGAAAAGTGTATGATTTAGAACAAAAGAAAAAAAAGCTCGGATAATAGGTGAGGGGAAAAAAAAGTTCCGCCATTCATCAGGTGTTATACTTTTTCTATAATTGTTAATTTAGCAAAGTAAATAAAAAAAAAAAATTATTTTCTCGTTTTTCAAAAAATTAAAAAAAAATAAAAAGATTTTTTTTTTTCACATAGTATATTAGTTTGTACTTTATAACTACGAACGAAATAGGACAATGGAAGATATGCAAAAATTAAAAACAAATGATAATTAGCAAACTGGACAGTGATAATATTTGGAAGTAAGTTTGACTTTAATTAATTTTGATGCAAAATTAATCCAATTTTTGACGTGTATTCTTTATTTTTTGTTTTTTGTTTCTTTTTTTTTTAAGTAATTAAATTGCTTATGAGGTATAAATAGTGGAAAACCTTAAAGTATGCAACAAAATTATATTAATTAAGCATAAATTGCATAAGTTCAACCATATTCAATGATTTCAAAATAATTATTTATTTCAATTTCTTCCTTTTTTTTTTT
>RCAB01000805.1:0-18206 GCA_003640385.1 Setaria digitata | reverse complement strand
ATAAAATAATAATTATAAAATAATAATTATAAAATAATAATAATAAAATAATAATAATATTAGTAATAATAATATAGTGATAATGAAATAATAAGCCTCCAAATATTAAAAAGTTCTTTTTTGAAGCTTATATTAAAATAGGTATTTCAATTTTTTATATAGCTAAATTTTTTCACATACCCTCTTTTACTTTTGCTATGCATTAATTTTAATCATACTAATGTGATATGATCATATTTAAATGTTTGTGAATGATATTGAATTGAACCAACTTCTGGCAAATTTTTGTTTTCTTTTGAAAAATTTCAACCAAAAATTGCTTTTTTCTTCTCTCACTTTTTCATTTTTTTTTTTCTTTTGTAAATTATACTTTATTGAAAAATGAATTTTTACGTGAAATGATGTAAAAGTTTAAAAGAAGTAAAAAGGTAAATTGATAAAGATCATTTTGTACGGCAAAGCAAATAGGGTACTCGTTTTATCACTTTAACCAATTATTTGTTAGAGGAAAAAGGAAAGAAAGAAAAAATGAGATGTTAATGTTTGAACTCTTAACTATTATCACAGTTATATCAATTTTTCCATCTAATAGATTTCAAAAATATAAAATGAATAATTTTTGAATCGATTATTGGAATTGTTAAAATTGATTAACCGATGAATTTTTGAATTTTGTAAAATTATTTAATAATTATGAATTTTGATAATAATTCTTTTTCAAATGCAAATAATAAAAAATTTTCCATTCGATAAATTACTATTAACTGCATCATAAACGATTGGAAATTTTAAAAGAATCAAAAATTATTAATGTTGCAAATAATTAATTCTAAAATTTTTCGAATTTTACCGTTAAAACGACGAAATTGATCAATCTGATTAATTTGTAAGAGAAAAAATATATATAAAGAGAAAAATTGGAATTTTTTTTAAGCAAATATAGTTTCCAGAAGAACTAATAAAACATTTGTGGTCCAAAATGATGAGATTTCACAATTAAATATGAATTATTAAAATTACAAATAATTAATAAATTATTTTGACTTGCTTATCCATTTGTTCAGCATTAATTATTCTCAATTGAAATTTTATTCAAATAATTCCTCCCTTCTCTCTCTCTCTCTCTTTGTCTGTCTCTCTCCCCCTGTCTCTTTGGGTGTTTCGTTTTTTAAGAATTATTTTTTGAGCAATTGGTCTTATTTTTGTTTACTTATTTATTTCCATTTGTTTGCTACGAACAATCATTCGAAATGAAATATTTTATTAATAGAATTGTTTTTATAATATACAGTAGGTTTAATTATAAGTAAAACGAATTGCAACTATACATTGTTGGAAAAGAATAAAAGATAAAAAGGAATGAAATGGAAAAATTAACTTAAAAAGGACAGTATAAAAGAAAAACGAAAGGAAAAAGTAAAAAATTTGATTGAGAAATAATTCTGCAGTAAAGCTTGTTTTGCATTAAAAGATTTCACTAGAAATCAATTTTCTCAGTTTTTATGTTATTTTAAATTTAATCGCCAATTAAAAAGTTTTTTTTGCGAAATTTTGCTATTTTTTTTGTTGAAAATAAATAAATAATTAAAATATATCGCAAAATCGAAAATAATTACTTCTCACTTCTTTTTCTTTTTCATGTCATCATAAATAATATCATTTCTTGAACTGAAGCAAAAAAATTTCTTGAAAAAAAATTTTTTTTTTTTTGAATTAAAATACTTCTTTTGNCGAAAATAATTACTTCTCACTTCTTTTTCTTTTTCATGTCATCATAAATAATATGATTTCTTGGACTGAAGCAAAAAAATTTCTTGAAAAAAAATTTTTTTTTTTTTTGAATTAAAATACTTCTTTTGTTTCACGTTCAATGCTAATAAGTTTTAAATTAATTTGATTTAAAAATATCTCTACGATTTCAAATTATTATAAAACTAATGATTTTTTTTCCTTTTTATGCTCTAATCAATGACATAAATGGCAAGGAAAAAGCAAAAATTGTTTACGTCCACTAATTAATTATACATTTAGCTCATTGTTTCTTAATCTCACCATTCATTAAATTCAAAAAAAAAAATGCATATGTATAAATATGTAGTGAACAAATGGCATCTTAAAGAAAAAGAATGAATAAATAAATAAAAACTGGATTAGACTGATTTTTCTGAGAGAAATAATTCCCGAGAAATATCGAATACAAAATTTCGAATTTTACCGTACAATAGTGTGAATTTTAAATGACAGTAAATTGGATAAATATCATAGAATTATGAGAAATATTTTTCGGCAATGATCGAAAGTGGCAAATTTGAAACTTGACCTAATAAGATGCAACTTGTTGGATGAAGAATTTGGAAAGATTATGAAATAGTAAGAGAAATAATTTCTATATTGAAAGTACTGAGAAATGAGAAAGGAATAAAATGACTGAAATGGACGAATAAATTTTGTTATTGTGATATCGAAATTTACAATATATCCAAAAATGATTAATTATACCATTATATTAAATTATAACTGATGAAATAGTTAAATTAGAATGTCAAAAATGCGTGTAAGGATGAATAAATATTACTGAAACTATATCCATGTAAAAAAATTATTTGACATTAATACATTTTTGTTCTTCTTTTTTTTTTTTCGGAAGATTTCATATTATTTATTTATTTCCAATTCGGCATTTCAAAAGAGTTTAAAGAAGTGGTAATGTAAGGTGTGACAATTTTATTCATTATTGTTATATTATTATTTTTTAATATTATTTTATTCATTATTTCATTATCCTCAATAAAAAAAAAACATAAAAATTTTCTTAAATGCTTTTCCCTTTTGCAGTTTTTATACTTATTATTTAAACATATTTATATGTATATTTTTTATGTAATATTATATTAAGAACAGCTTAAGCACATTAATAAAATATTTTGAGATTGATCAAAAAGGGGAAAAATTGACAAATTTAAAATCAGACGATTTTATTTATAAAATACATTTATAACAATGGACCATTTTTTTAACAATTAATTAATACATTAATGATAAGCAGTCAAACAATTATTCACTATCAACCGAGATTGATCGTTAATATTCACTGTTAATTTTTTTAATTAACAATTGTTTAATTTGCTACAGTTTTTTTCTTTGCTTTTTTTTTTAACAGAATGGAAGAAAATATTAGGCATAATATAAAATATCCGGTTATTTTACGAAACTACCAAACTGGTTTCATATATAGTAGGGTTAATGACAACAGCAAAATTCGATCTGAAAATTCTCTCTTTTATCTTTCTCTTTTTGCCTCCCTATCTCTCTCTCTCTCTCTCTTTCACCTTCTAATTTATTATGTTAAAAAACAAAAAAAAAAAAAATCCAAAATGAGAGGTATTCGTACTTAAAAAATAAAACGAAAAAAAGAAAAAGAAATAAATGAAAAATGCTTATTTATATCACAACAGTGATGAAGAACAAATTTTATTTCTCCTGATATTTCTAAAGAAATTAAAAATTAAATATATTTCACATTAGAAAAAAAAGAACATGAAAAAAGATTTGAAATTCAAAAAAAAAAAAAAAAACAATAATAATTAAAAGAGCAATGATAAGCTGAATAAAAAACAACAAAAAAAAAGAGCATATATATTGCCTTTTGTTTTTGTTTTTTAGAAACAAAAAGAAGAAATTTTTTATGGAAAAAAGTTTATCGATAAGAAATATCACAGCTGATTGAAACAATCAGAAGGCGGTATTGGTAGAGCTCGTTTTCGGTTATTTTCCAATGGCATTACCGGTATTCCTCGAATACCAGTTATATTTATACCAAATAATTTATTACTATTTCCACTTTCCACATCTGTTAATACTGATAAATTTTCTGCTTTTCCTGCCAGTGCATTCAAATATGATTCTGTTGTTCGCATTGATTCCAATCGTTGCGAAAGCAATAAATTGTTATGAAATTCATCATCTGAAAACTTAATTTAATAATTCTTTTTTTTTTTAAAAAAGGAAAAAAGAAGAAGTTTTAAATTTTTGCAAAAAAAAAAAATGCAAAAGCAGAAAAATTCCAAATTCTCATTTTGATTATTATCAAGTTTCTTCAAATTAAAATGCCAAAAAAAAGATCAAAAAAAAAAAACGAAAAATAAAAAACAGAGTGTTAAAAACGTTATAGCAAAAATCATACATATTGTGATAATTAATTTTTTAGAAGTAATGGTGAACCGGTAATAAAAATCCATTTAAAATAAAATATGTAAAAAAAAAAAATAATAATCCATACCAAACCATCAATAACAAATACCATTGGTTGAAAAAATAATTTCCAAAAAAAAAAAGAAAAAAATAACAATCATCGTAGGAAACCATAAATCAAAATATCTCAGGATCACAACAAACAAACCATATAAGCCAGAAAAAGTCATCATCGTAGCAAACCATAAATATGGTTGGTTAAAGCGAAAAAAAAAAAAAAAAAAAAAGAAAGAAAAAATCATTAAAAAGAAAAGGAAAAAAAAGGGGAAAGAAGTTGAAGTAATCATAAAGTATGTACCAGTGGTATTGCTGCGATTTATTGGAGGTAATGGTGGCCTTCGATATGGGTCAAGGTTGCTTGCAGAATTTTGACGCATCATACGTAGATTTTCTTGCTTATCAAAAATTGATTTCGGACAGCAAAACATCCATCTATATTTTTAAAAAAGTTTTTTTTTTCTAAATTTCAATATAAAACTGATTAGCATAATATTTCATTTCTAACTGTTATTGAGAGAAAAAAAAAAGAATTGAAATCAACTGATATTTCGTTTTCATGTTTCATGAAAATTTTGAAAATTTAGATTGCGAAAAAAAAAAAGGAATTCCTTTTTTCTTTTGAACTATTCCTTCATTTCTTTTCTTATTATTACAAATATTATTGATATTTTATTAATGTAAAGTTAATTACTAACTTGGGCCACATAAACTCTGATATATTATCAGAAGAATCAACGATTCGCTGGTCACTTGTACTGCTTCGCCTCGATTTTCTCATAGAACTTCTTAATAAAATAAAATAATGAAATTTGAAAAAATATGAATACTCAAAATCAAAAAATTCATGTCAATCTGATAATTTAATAAATGCACAGTGAAAATGATATTTTCACCAAATTTCGGCCCACTTTTCTTTTCTTTTTTTCTTTTTTTTTACTCTTTTTAATTTCATTTATTTGATTAATATCTTATTATATCATTTGTCGAGTGAAAGTGTTATAATTTAAAGAAACGAAAAGTCTAGAAACCGCAAGCTTTCCGTATTATAATTATTTTAAGCAGAAATTCATTATTAGATGAAATTTTTTTTAGTTCGAATAAAATAATTACTTCGTTTTCTGCACCAAATATATAATAATACTAATTAAAACAATAATAATTAATGATGTACCAGCACCGACTACAATCCATATGAGCCATGGAATTTCATCTGAAAATTAAAAAAAAAAAGAAATATTTGAGTGCTACCATTAATTTAATTGAAGTAGAATGTAAATTGACTCCATCTAATGTAAAAAGCATCATCAAATTATTCTAACTAATCAATACATCTTAAAAAAAAAAAAGTGATATACTATAGCCTTAACTAAAATGTACTTAAATTGATAATCGCAGAAGTTAAAATAGATCATAGCATATAAGTAAGAGTGGCGTCAATAACTGAAGTTTGCGATTTCATTAAAGAAAACTCATTAGTGAAAAGTAATTATCAAAAACGGAATGAACAATAAGTGAAAGAAAAAAGCAGTGAAATGACGAGAATTAATTAGTTAAAAGGATCAGCAAAACAAAATTATTGATTAGTCTAATTATATTAATGAATAATTTGAAAAGTTAAGTCAACGGACTGGAAATGTTTGCAGCGAATATATATTGTTAATTAAATTGATAATCAATAATTGGATTAAAACTGATAATCAAATTCTGGAATAAATTTAGGCAAAGTTTTAATAACCACCTTAAAGTTGATGAAAAAATTTCATTAATGATACAATGTGATACTGGTAATTAAAGCTAATCTTGATAATCGATATAATTCAGTCAAACAGATCCAAACTTTGAATTAATTGTACAAAATGATTTAGCAGTTCTGATTAAAATGTTTGATAATGTACAAAACGATCATAAAAATAACATTAATCATGCTGCTCAGAAATAAGGGAATAAATCAATTGTGATTAATTAGCAAATAAATAAGATTAAATTATTTTTGGCCAGCATGACAGCATTCATAATCTTAATTTTTAGAAAAAGAAAAGAAAAGAAAAATTAGCAAATATTATGTAGTTTCAAACTGGACATGTAAACTCAAGCGTAAATTTTTACGCAGATACTTCGGAAGTTCTACTAGCAAGATTATTGAATTTTTGCTACAAACTGAAAAATCACGAAGAAATTAAAGAGCAAATTTAAAAGATAAATTAGAAAGTGAAAATTCGAACAAATAAGACTATTAGAGATCACAATAATTCGTAAATATTAAAAAAAAAGTGAAAAATTGGAAATTTCGAACAAAATCTAAAAATTAAGTTATGAAAGAAAACGTAATTGCTGATAAAAAAAAAAAGAAAAATTGGAAGATTCAAAAAAAAAAAATGAAATAAAAAAGATAAAAATCAACTTTCACGTGATATTATAATGATGGATAACAAAAGACACAAAATGATTTTAAAATAAAATTAAAGTTCAAATTTTAAACAAGCCATAATGATGTCCAAAAAATGTTGAAAATTTTCAATTAGAACTATCAAAATTCAAGTAATTTTTATCAAAATTAGAATTAAAAAAGAATTTAAAGAAAAATTCTTACCAAAAATATCCCAATCACTAATTGTACTGAAAAAATTTTGGATTGTTGAATTTGCTGAAGATATAAATGTTTGATTAATATTACTCTGATTATTGTGTGTTGAATTTTCAAAATAATTAATAATTGCATCATCTGTTGTCCATTGTGTTATTACAGCGGTTACGGTAGCAATGCTACTGTCAGCTACAGTATTCTTTTCCTCATGCATAAAAATTGTTTCATTGTCCATTCGTAGCAAATTAATTCATCCATAGAATTGTATGATGGATTGAATGATGATTATTTGATCGGATTTCATCTATTCATAGTACAGATATAATATTTAATAGGCTGAAAAAAAAAATGATGAGTCAGTAAATTAATTAGGACTAAAAAAATCTTTTAATTAATAAAACAAACTCCATTAAAACTATTACATTTCTTACAAATAGTCCAAATTTCAGCCTAATTTACTCTCTGAAAATATTACTAATCAAAAATTTATAGGAAGAAAAATAAAATTTTTTTTTTTATCTGTTAATCNTCTGAAAATATTACTAATCAAAAATTTATAGGAAGAAAAATAAAATTTTTTTTTATCTGTTACTGGCGGAAAAATAGAAACTTAAGACTGAACGAATTTGTCTAAATGGAAACATTTCTAGTCCAGTGGTTCAAATATAAAAATATTCGAAGCAATAATTCACAAATCATTTAATTATTGTTTTAGGAGAAAAGAAATGTTATAAAATTTCAAAAATCTTGTNGGCGGAAAAATAGAAACTTAAGACTGAACGAATTTGTCTAAATGGAAACATTTCTAGTCCAGTGGTTCAAATATAAAAATATTCGAAGCAATAATTCACAAATCATTTAATTATTGTTTTAGGAGAAATGAAATGTTATAAAATTTCAAAAGTCTTGCGGAAAAATTACGGAAAATTTGAAGTTCTATTTTCAATTCTTAAATTTATCAATTCAAAACAACAACAACAACTTGCATTATTAATTAATACGACAGTTTTCTTTTTTTTTTCTTAAATTAAAAAAAAGAAGAGAAAAAGTAAATTTTAGAAGCTCTGTATTGGTTGAAAAAAAAAAAAAAAAATGCCATTGTTGAAAATTCTGAAAGAAAAGAGAAAAAATTTTTTCCGTTGAAAAATTGATTTTTCAGTATCAATGAAATGAAGTTTAGGTCACTGTAAAAAAAAATGTAAAATTTTAAATCTGTTCCAAAATTATATTTTATTTCGAAAGTGAAATATTACAAGGAGACAATTGGAAAAAGCCATCAAAGTTATGAATATCATTATCAGTAATCAATTGAAAAATTATCAGTTGTAATTCTTGCCGTAATATAATTAATTATTTTAGAACATATGATAAATACTGTTAAAATTGCTTTTATAGTTACTCCTACGAAGAACATACACATTTAGGATAATTAAAGGTAAATGAATCCGGTAATAAATGAAACATTTACTAATATAAATGTAACAAGTAATTAATACAAATCAACAATTGTACGACAAAATTTACTGATAAAAATAATTAATTTATCAACATAAATAATCGATCTATTATCTGATGTGTTAATATTAATTTAAGAGAATTTTTTTCCAAATTTTCACTAATTTTAGCTTTGCATCTAAGATAATAAATTAAAATATTTAAAAGAAAACAAAAAAAAAAAAAACAGAAAAAAAAACGCTTCACAGCTTATTAAAATGAGTGCATCAAACATATAAAAAGGAAAATCAATGTTTTGTTATCACTGAAAAAGTAAAACTTATCGGCAAAATAATCAAAAAAAAAAGAACTGTACATGCATATAAAATGTTCATCTGTTATCAGTAAAATAAAACGTATCATTAATAATCTTTATTTAGTTTAAATTAACACAATCAGAAAATAGTACTATTTTTTTTTTTTTTTTTGAAATTAATTTTAGTGGAATAATTTTAGCAAAAAAAAAAAAAAATTGATGATAAATTAAATTCTTCGAATGAAATTAAACATGTGGAATATCATCCTTCAAAGAATGTGAATAAAAAGCATTGCAATGATTTCTTCCTCCAAAATGATCAATAAACAATGAATTGAAATTTTTTTTTTTTTTTTTTTAAATGAGAAAGACCTAATTGTTCATATTTTAAATACATGCATACACTTATAAGGGAAAGGGAAAAAAAAACATTTATTTTCTTGAAATAAAATATTTTTTTTTTTTTGCATTCCAAAAATGACATCGTTAAATTTTCTACACTTTTTTTCCCCCTTTTTATTTCTTTTTTTATTCCACTGTTATAAAAAAAAAATTTTTATGCTTATGGGAATCAAAAATAGGTATTTATTTTTAACGAAAAAAAAAAAAGATTGCAATAAACTTTTAAGCTGAGCTTTTTCCATTTTTTTTTTTTTTTTACAACTTATAAGTGAAAATAGATAAATAATTTTTGCAGATTTGTTTTTAAAATATCAAGTCAAATACTCATGCATTTTCTATGCCGATCTTTTGGATTAATTGGGATTTTTTTTTTTTTGTTTAAAAATGTTGAAAAGAAAAGAAATCTATGATTTTTTTTAACTTCATTAGAAATTGAAATAAACTATCGATTATTAAGTAATCAATTGATATTAATGAGATCAATGAATATTATTTGAATGATTTGAACCGAGTTTCAAGAGTGATAAAAATAAATTTCAAATTAATAGCACCGAAAATGAAAGTGCATCAGCAAATTGTCAAATGACTGATGTCGTCAAAAATAAATTTTGCCTTATGATTCTGAATATTATCATCAATACCTCATCATCCCATACAGTATCATAAAAATCTTACCGAACTGTGATGATTAAATGATGAATCTCAAAAAATACTTGGGAATTTTACGCTAGAAATACAATTTACAGTGGAACTTAGAGAAAAAAAAAATTCAATTGTAAATTAACATATAAAATATGCGAACTTTTGATATAGAAAAAATGAAATTTCAGTCAACAAAAATTTGATAAATTAATCATTCAAAAAAAAAAAGAGTTAATAAATAAAGAAACAATGGAGATAAATCAATGCCAGAATATTGCAACTGTGATAAATTTCACTGAATAAAGTCATTATCATTACAATTATTTTATTACTATTTTATTACTATTATTATTATTATTATAGTAGTAGTAGTAGTAGTAATAGTAGTAGTAGTAGTAGTAGTAGTAGTAGTAGTAGTATTGAAACAAACAAGATTTTATGCTGCTTAATTAAAACTTAAAGCAACTATTTTCATAGGCGAAAAAAAAAAGCTATCACTAATTAGCACGATTACGTTAGTTACTATGATAGTTATTATTATGATAGTTATTAATTATCAGCAATTTGTACCAGTATCCTAGTAAAACACCGAAGAATGATAGCTTGATAAAAGTGATAGTGAAAATTAGCATATGGCTGTAAAATAACTATCACTGATTTATTATCACAGGCGTTAACAATATATCTAAATATTTCAGGATGAGAAAGAAAAGAAGTGATAATGAAATTACAGCTAATTGAAGTGTTTACACTTGGAAATAGCTCATTAGATTTATCGCTTAACCAAATTATCAGTAGACTGGAGAAGCTGAGAGTAGAATTAAGACTGAAAAATACATATTTGCTTGTCTCTTGGCAACGAGATTAGTTCGACTGAATAAGTAAAATCAAACAAATGAGGTTGATGAATGAACGAATGGAATCATTTGAAAATTCCATTTAAATTTAATTTTAAAACATTCAAAATGATCATTTCACATTTTCTCTGCATTATTTTTTTATTTACATTTTTATCATTTCTTTCCTCCTTTCTTCATCCATGTCCAGTTTTTTCACCATCTTCCTAATTTTATTTCATTTTTTCCTTAAATTGTTTTATTATGTGAAAAAGAAAAAGAAATAAATAAATGGCAAAATGAGAATTTAATTACTGATTTTTGGCCATCTAAATTCGAATTTTTGGTTCCAGTTGTTGTTTTTTTTTTTTTTTATTTTCATAATAATATAGTAATATATCTGGTAAAATAAATATTTTAAATGTATGAATATATAGTATAACATGGAAAAAATTGTTTTGTAATTAATTTGATGAAAATCAAAGCTTTTTTTTGGCTAAAATATATTGAAATAATAAAATTTTGAATATAGTTGTTCTTTTTTCTTTTTGATTTGTTATCCTTTCTAACAGTAATTATAAGCAAATATTTCACAACGAAATCTCTTTTAAAGCTAAATTTTGCTTATTATTAAATTTTAGACTAAATAAAAAAATCGATGATAATTGAAAGAAAAAAAAAATTCATACATTCTAATTTGTAAGGAAAAATTACTATTAACTACTAAATAATTGATTATTATTTTCTGATTATGATGTTTAACAAGTCTAATTAATTATTAATAATGCTGATAACGATGAAATTTCATTAAAAATGAAAGCTTCAAATCTTGAAATGCATTAGGTTGTTCTGTTAGCAAAGAATACGAACTATTACATTCAATTCAAATTTGAAATTTCAGTTTTTAGTTTAATATTATGATAATGATATGGGGATAATAACAGCAATATGATAGCTGTATGAACGATAAAAGAAAATTGCACAAATTAGTAAATTACGGAGGAGCAGAAAAAATAAAATAAAATAAAGAAAAAAACGAAAGGGAAAACAAAAAGATAAAAGAAAGAAAGAAAAGAAATTATTGCTAGGAAACAAAATACTATTGAGAAATGATTTCAGTAATTCAATTCCATCCATTTCCGATCATTTCGTTAAAAGCATTAATTTATTGCTTATCTGTTACAAAAATATTTCAAAAGCATTGACTGAAAACAATTGCTCCCAATTTTCTTCCTCAATTCTTTTCTTTTTTTTTATTTCATTCTTTTTTAAACCTTTTTTTTTAAAAAAAAAGGTTACTTTTTTCTTTTTTAAATTTTAAAAAATGAAGCATAAACAATTCACTGAAGAAAAAAAAATTGTAATAAATTCAAAAATTTGTCTGCTTTGCTTTCGTTTTTTTCTTTTAAATTTAAATTTGAGATTTGAAAAATTTTTTTTTGAAGATAGTTGTTTGGTGGTGTGAAACGGAACAGGTGCTAAATTTCGTTTTCAAAAAATAAAAAAAATAAAATAAAAAAACACATTGCTTAAATTTTAACAGCTAATATGTGAACAAATTTTTTTCTTTCTACGGAGATTTTATTTAAGCGAAAAGAAGAAAAAAGTGACAATAAAATGAGTTAAAGGAAAAATAAATTGATATATTTAAATAATTTTGTTAAATTTAAAAAAAAAAAATAATGCAAATAAAGAAAAGAAAAATTTGTCTTTAAAAAAAAAGGGGAAGGAGAAAAAAAATAATAATTTATTCAGTTTTTATGTAAAGAAAGATTTACAAGCAGAAAAAAAAAAAAGAAAAAAGAATGAACAAATTAAAAAAAAATGTGATGAAATCTATCGTATCAATATGATCCATTAATTTTAAACTAAAAAAGAGATGATCAATTTTGTATT
Source organism: Setaria digitata (assembly GCA_003640385.1). Taxonomy (NCBI): domain Eukaryota; kingdom Metazoa; phylum Nematoda; class Chromadorea; order Rhabditida; family Setariidae; genus Setaria; species Setaria digitata. The sequence goes on along the minus strand of RCAB01000805.1, from coordinate 5,845 downwards.
AAATTTTTTCAAAAATTTAATGAAAGTAGAGAAAAAATTTTCACATTCTCTTAATAATAATAATAATAATAATAATAATAATAATAATAATAAATAATAATTAAAATTATTCAATTACTATTCGAGCATTTAATTTAAATATTGTTTCTATTGTTAAGGATTGAAATCGATTTTATGCTCTTTTCAATCAATAAATCCATTGAATCATGCTTTGAGTAATTTATCAATTAATTTTATGATATTTATTAATTACAAGTATTAAATCAGTTATCGCTAATTTAAATCGCTTTAATTGGAATAAATCAATTAAATCAGTAGTAATACTTCTTTTTCCTTTTTGATTAATTAATTTTATCCATTCACATAATCCACAATCATCCATTAAATTTTGTAACACTAATGAAGCAAACTAGAAAAAGGAGAAACATTAATGAAATAAAACTTATCGCTTAATGAAATGTGAAAAAGAAGAAAAAATCAAAAAAAGTACGAAAAAGGAGGAAAGTATGAAATTGTCAAGGAATAACTGAACTACTGCACATCTGTGAAATCTTTCAGTTTTGACAGTGAAAATTTCAACTCTCTTTCTTCTTCCTCTTTTCTCTTACTGATCATTTTTACTCCATTAGACTGGTAGAGAGGAGGAAGGTACAAGGGAACGCGGAACGCGGAAACGGTGATGGAGAACGAGAAACGTGGAAGAAGATGGAGGGATACGTGAATTGGGTGGAGGGAGATGGAGCGATACGTGGATTGGGTGGAAGGAGATGGTGGTATACGTGAATTGGGTGGAAGGAGATGGTGGGATACGTGGATTGGGTGGAAGGAGATGGTGGGATACGTGGATTGGGTGGAAGGAGATGGTGGGATACGTGGATTGGGTGGAAGGAGATGGTGGGATACGTGGATTGGGTGGAAGGAGATGGTGGGATACGTGGAATGGGTGGAAGGAGATGGTGGGATACGTGGATTGGGTGGAAGGAGATGGAGCGATACGTGGATTGGGTGGAAGGAGATGGTGGGGTGGGATACGTGAATTGGGTGGAAGAAGATGGAGGGATACGTGAATTGGGTGAAAGGAACGAGAAATGTGGATTCAAAGAAGAGGAATAATATAGAATGAAGAACACTTTGATGATGATGACGGGGAATAGGAGGACAGGTGTGATGATAAAAGACGGAAGTGAAAGGTAAAAATGAGGAAGTAATTAAAAAAAGAAGAAAAAAAAAAAGAGCTTACTAATAATTTGAAGGCGAAACGTGATAGATAGACGGAAGACGAGAACGAAGTAAAAAAAAAAAAAAAAAAAATGAGTGTAATACGTGAGAGAAGACGTGAAAACGAGGAGATAATTTAAAAAAAAAAAAGTGAAAAAAATAAAATTCATCAATTATTTGGCACTCAATCATTTCATCAGTTTTAATATGTTCCGGTCCAAAATCATTGATGGTCTCCTACAATGTATAATAACAATAATACTTTCCTCATAATGATTGGCACAAAGAAAAAAAAGAAAGAAATTTTTTTTTTTTTTTTTTTCAATTTAGGAAATGACGTTTGAATTTTCTTTTCTTTTTTTTTTTTATTTCTTTTTTGTTAAGTTTCATTTTTCGCTTTTTTCTTCTTTTTTTGTTAGCGCTAGTCTCAACATAACACTTGTATAGCAAATTTTTGTATAAATGAAATTGATTATTTCAGGCTAGTAATTTCTTAAGATTAATACTATTCTAGGAGATCTCGGGGAGAAAATATCGCGGTGAATGCTTGCTAATAATAATAACCTAATAATAATAATTCATGCATTTCACAATTTATGCTAATAATAAGCATTTAAAAAAAAAAAATTATATTTTATAAAATATAAAATTTTGACTTAATTAGTTGCCAAATGTATGGCATATACGCATACACAAATAGTAGTCAGACACACACACACACACACACACACATGTATATAAAATATAAAATTTTGACTTAATTAGTTGCCAATAGCAACAATAAATTTATGAAGAGGAATATCATTTCAAGGCGTCGATTTTTTAAAGATTTATCCTTAAATTTGCATCTCTCAAAGAATTTACTTTCAACTTCAAATAGATTTACGTGATTATCTCCACGTACGCCACATATTAGTTTTCTTAAAATGCCTAATCAATTTTTATCCTTAAGCATTTCACAGTGGCACAATAGTTAGTAGTAATTAGTACTTGGTTTATTGCAATTTTGTTACATCGTATCTGCAGTGTTATTGATAAGCATTGATAAATGTTTAAGGTTATAATGATAGGGAAAATTATAATGCTTTATCTGCTTGAGAAAATAAAGATTAGGTTTAGATTATTATGATAATGGAAAAAAAAAAAAAAGTGAGCAATAATTGTTGCGAAGTGAAAGTGTTAAATGATTATTTCCGGTGATAATAAATCAGCAACAAATATTTTTCAATAAAACAACGAAAAATTCAATAATAAATGATAATTCATTAATTTGAAAACGATTATTTCAACAATTACTACAAATAAATTTATTAACTGCATTAATCACCACCGAGATAATTAGTGTAAAGATTTTGGCGCAATAAAATTATCCATCATTCTAATAAAGAAGTCAAATTTCATGGAATTAGCTAAATTTTTGAAATTTTAACTAAAAATTGCTAATGCAAAACGAATATAATATAAGAAATTCATTTGAAATCGAGAAATAACTAGTATAGTCATTATTATTAGAAATGGAATATTTTTTCTTTTTTAGTTTTATAGTAAAAATTTTACCGGGCAATTATTTGCATGTAAAAAAATAACAATTGACGATTTTTGATCACTACGATTTTGATTCTTTTTTAGTATAGCAATTTAATCTATTTCAGAATTCAAAATTTTAATTCAATAAAAGATCTGAAATGTCTATTTGAATTAAATTTAAGCAAAATCGAAACGAAGCATTTATTTTATTTTCTGCGGTTTTTAAGAAATTTCAACAAATAACAATTGCAAATATTTGCTCAATATTTCGTTTTGCTACGAATTTATTGAAATAGGACAGCAAAAAAGTCGAACCATAGAGGAATAATTGTGAAAATTGTTTGGCTTTTTGAAAATCCAAAATCTTTCTAAAATTTAAACAAACAATTTTCAAATAGCAGACAAATTAACCTAGAAAATGATGATTAATAGCACTAGAATACTATAATATTAAAATTTTTAACAATTGATAAAGATAATTTGGAGCATATCTGATTAGGCGAGATATAAAAAATTGTAATGTTTTTTTTTTTTTTTTTTTTTTTATTTTTCAAAAAGTAACAAAATTAATCAAATTTTTTCAGTGTAAAATATGTAAGTTTATGCAAACATAGAAATGAATAACAACTTTCATAGAAATGTTAGTAAAAAATTTTATGGGTTGAATAATTTTATTAAACATTTGAAAAGTTTTTTTTTTTTTTTTTTTTTTTTTTTTTTTTTTTTAAATCCTCCATGTAAATAAATAATTCTGTAGTTAAAGTTCACTTGCTGTAAGAAATGAAAAAACTAAAACACGAAGATAAAAGTATTGGAAAATTCTAGCAAATTTTGATAAAAATTTTAAATTTAGCACAAAAAAGGGGAAAAAAGGTAGAGAATGCATAAAATTAATTATTAATTGGTAATCTCATTTTTTTTCAATTCAATTATCACATTTAAGCTCTTGTTAAGATATCTCACTGATAATTTCGGTTTATGTAGCAGGTGCTAATCAGCTTAGTGCTCATTAGTAAAGTAATTACCACCCTAAAATATAAAGGAAAACTTTGAAAGTGATACATGAGAATTTGACAAGAATTATTGCATTTTTAGATCAAATAATAAATAGTTTGACTGATGAAAATGGTGCGTAAATATTGTCAAAAATAATTTTTTATTTTTCCATCATTTTATCAAAATAGAAATAAAAATAAAATAATTTATTGTAATAATGAAATGATTTGATAATGATGAAAATTATATCTTACAAAAAATGAACTGATCTGATAGCAATAAGAGTAGTTATTATAATATTGATACAATTTAATATTGATTAAAATTTTTATTTTAATAATAAAATAATTTGATAACTAGAAGATTAATTTGTTCTAATAAGAAATAATTTTAATACGTTCAATTTAATAAATTAATGAAAAAAGTGAGGAACAAATTAGCATAATGAAATTTGGAAAATATTTAATATTCAATTCAACTTAAAATTGTTCATTTGAGCGCAAAATTTTCGGTACTGATTTTGAAAAATTTTTAATCTTTTTTTTTTAATGAATTGTATAATATAAATTAAAAAAAAAAAAAAAAAAAGAGAAAAAGAAGAAAGGTTGGATTTGAAACGAACAAAAAGGAACCAACTGCCTTCATTTCAATCTTTTAATAAGGCATGGAAAATGAGGCGGAAAAATTATTTTTCGCATGAATGAAATAAATTTGCTTTTATCACTAATTCTTATCATTTCTCTCATAAAGTTGGACTATTTGTGATAATTATTATTAATTTTTCATAATTTTGATATGAATATTTATTTATTTTAGTTTTTTTTTTTCTCAAAGTTTAAATGGTGGACAATGATTTTATTGAAAAATTTATATTACCCAATGTACATATAAATGCTTTAAATTTTAATGGTGCAAAATGAATTTATTAAAAAAAAATATGTTATCGAAGTTTTTTTTACTTCCATTCACATAATGACCTATTTTTTTTTTTTTTTTTATTTAAATAATTTAAACGACAAAAATAACTTTTTATATGTTAATCTAGGATTAAACAAACTTCAAATTAAATTCCAAATAACTTAAAATTTTTGCCCTAAAATAGAATGAAAAATTTATTGCCATACTTTTTCATGGATAATAAATGAAAGGAAATTTAAACTTGAAATCTGACAATATATTTCAGCTATTTCACTAAAGTTGAATTAAAAAAAAAAAAAAAAAATCGAAAAGTTTTATAAATGACTCCAGTAGTTATCATTTCTCAAGTTTTTTTTTTTTTTTTTTTTTAAATTGATGCTAAAAAATTAATTCAATTCTAGCTAGCTATAGCTAATTATTTAACTAATCAATTAACCGCAATTTAAATTTTTCCTAATTTACAATAATTTTCTGCGAAATATTTTCCATTTCTAGCAGTTGTTCAAAACTCAAAATATTCCAGATGGAACTAATTTAGAATGCTTTTAAAATTATATCATCAAAAAAAGAAAAGGAAAGAAAAGAAAAATATTCGAAAAATTATGCAAAATTAAATGACAATATTTAATTAAAATTTTGCTTAAAAAAAAAAAAAAAAAAAAAAAAGTAAAGAAAAGAAAGAAAAATAGCAGAGAGAAAAGAAAAAAAAAATTTTTTCTTTTTTGAAAAATTAAAATTTCTAAAAAGATTTGAAGAGAATTAGCAAATGTGCAAGCCAGCATGACGAGAAAGACGAAGCAAAAGAATTGTCTATGCTAGAAAATCAGAAGCAATTTTTGCCTTCGAAAACAAAAAGTTTCTTTTACATTTACACAATTTATGAATCATTTTTTTTTTTTTTTTTTAATGAAAAAGTGAGTTTTGTTATTCTGGCAAAACTGTGACGTGAACTAAAAATAAGAACTTCTGTCGTGTTTTTTTTTTTTTTTTTTTTTTTTCTATCTTGTTAGAATAACATTTCACGATGTTTATTCCAGAAAAAATCTCACGTGGCGATGAGATTCTACGCTGCTTTTTGCAAATGAGGAAACGATGAATCTACACTGCTTGCTGTAATGAAATCTCACGTGAAGATGTTGGAACAGCGTTGCCTTTTTTGCAATGAAATCTCACGTGAAGATGTTGG
>RCAB01000804.1:0-18208 GCA_003640385.1 Setaria digitata | reverse complement strand
AAGAGCATCTTCTTTGGATTTTTTCCAATCATTTAAGTTGCAATATTCATTTTATTATTCAAATTTTCAAATTGAGTTTACTAATTCTTTAAATTAGTTAAACAAATTGCTTGGTAAAAGAAAATTGCAGTGAAAAATGCATTGCAAGAGGATTTTTACCGAAAATAGTAAATCATACGGATATAATGATAAAATTTTTATGAAAAAGAAAATAATTGAATTTTGGTTCTTTTTTAAACTGTCAACAATACTACTAAATTAAAGAAATTTTATTTGTAGGAAAAGACAAAAAAAGAAAAAGAAAATGAAATAAAAATTAATAAAAAGGTAATCACTATGATATGGTCTTTTTTAGCTATCAAGTTTAAAAACGATCAATCTGTTTAATTTTTGCTCTTTAAAAAATTTGAATTTGTACATTTTTCGTTGAAATGTTGAAATGTTTTTTTTTCTTTTTTAAATCTTCAGGCAAGAAAAAAAAAACATTTGTCATCATTTAACTACTCTGTGAAAAACGAAACAAAAAAAAAGCGTTTCTTATAATCAAAGTACTTATATTACGAAGTATTAAATATCCAATGTAAACCAGATTTGATATTTCACACTTCGTGATGTAAGTAGGGTAAGTATAAGAGATTCTGTTTCTTCTTGTCTGACAATGTAATCAGTAACTGTTGAAAAATTTATTTCGGAGGATTTGAGAAATCGCTTTGTGCAACTTGCAGGACTTACAATGAAAGCGGAGATATTCTTGATTCGATTCCTAATATATTTCCTTTGACCTAAATTGATATTACTCAATCGGTTGCAATTGTTTTTTTTTTTTTCTTTAGCACGGACATCAAATTTGCATTTTAATAAAATCTATTCGCAAATTTTTAAAAGTAAATTAAGTTATTATTTGATAATACAATGAAACTTTTTCAAATTTTCAGAACATCCTATTTTTCGGCAACATTCGTTTTTCACTTTTTTTCTCATTTTCATCTTTTTTCTCTTTTTTTGAAGAAGTGAATTTGAAAATGAGAAAAATCAAGTTTGTATGAAGATTATCAGGTAGTCATTGAACTGATCCGAGAAACAAACTACTGATTAATGATATCGAAATGATCTATTTAAAACAGTAATTTTGAAAAATTAATTCATTCCTTTTGGAAAATTAACTGCTCGCTATAATGTCTATTTTTTTCATTTGTTATTTTAAATTAAATTAAGTTTCTCTTTCCCTGTTCCTCCTCACAATTTTGCTTTATCTTTTCTCTATTTCTATTTAACTTTTATTTCAAGCGGTGTGATTTACATATTACATCGTGAGTTTCAGTTTTTCTGAAATATACGAAATTTGCTTTTTTTTTTTCTTTTTTTTTTTCGCATCAGTTCACTTTCTTCCATTTAATATCATAATATTCCAAAAAAAATGGGATTAAAAAAAATAGCTTATGTCTTGTAGGCCCAATTTAGCACAATAGAAATAATTTAGCAATAATTAATTTCTGACTAATGAACACTTTAATCAGTTCAGGATATCTTGTATCCTATCAAGTATGAAACACTCGCAGCAAATAATGAATAATTTTCCATTTTATACGCAATAAATTTATGACTATTTGACTCCAAATGCCGCAAAACCTCATTTTCAGTTACAGTTCTGCTTTTTTTTCCGACTGTTTTCTTTAAAATTTAGTATTATTAATCAAATTTTCATTTTTACTCAAAAAATTTTATACATTTTCAATTTCCTTCTATATTTATCATTTAAATCCACAACAACTGAAAGATTTTACTAGATTTTTTTTTTTAAAACTTGGAAATGTAAGAAAATTTAAACTTGTAATTGCATCGAAATTTTTACTTGTTCGTAATGATCAAAGATAATGACTTTAATTAAATATAATTAACGAGTAATCCCTTTATGAATGCAAAATTTTAAATTACCTCATCCACTAAAATTGTCTATTTTTGAATTGAGTGATGTTACTTGTTATCTAGACAAAGTGCTAAATTATGATATACCGTTAGAAATATCGATAACAGCTTGATATATTATATATTGATATTATTAGCTTGTCAAGTAGTTGAAATGTNGTTATCTAGACAAAGTGCTAAATTATGATATACCGTTAGAAATATCGATAACAGATATTATTAGCTTGTCAATTAGTTTTAAAAATTGCATTGTTTCAGCTGATTTAATAGTTTGAATCTTTTGGGCAGAGTCATTTGATCGAAGTTAAATGACGATAAGAATTATGATTTAGGGCTAATTATGACTTAACCAACTGAAAATAGTTTGATGGAAAATGTAACATTTGTTCTCGTTCCTTTCCAATGCAGTGACTTCTGAACTTTTTTTTTATTCATATATTTTCGATAGTTTTTTTAGTTTTTTAATGAGGAAATATATTAAATCTAACTGCAAATAATTAATGACTGATAAGTAAAATCATCCTTCGAAACAGTTGCAACAACTATTATTATCTAACTTCAATCAAGACAATGTTAGAAGGAAATAATGTTTTTGTTAAAATAATACTTGTTTTAGAGTTAAAAAATGTAAAAAAAAATTTGTATGAAAATAAAATTTGTCATGATGAATTAAATATCGCAGAATTCATTGGTACTACCTAGTGATTTAGTTCAACTAAATGATTAATTAAATGAAAATGGATAATTTCGTGAAAGAAAATGTTGAAAAAAAAAAAAAAACATTCAATATCAGCATTTTACTTCTAGTGAAAAATATAACTGTAAAATATAGAAATATCATTTTATAATTCCAGAGAGGAAAAAGGAAGAGCAAAAAATATGATTAAAAATTAACATAAACGAATTCAAATTACAGTTTTTTTTCCTTTTCTTTTTAACGATTTGACATAAAAATAATTTGCTGAACGATTTAAGCAACATCTAATTTAATCATTTAGTTTTTTTTTTCTAACATATATTTCAACCGTTTTTCTTTCTTCTCCTAAACAACAAAAAGAAACAGTCAAATCCTTTTCTCATTTTTTCTTTTTACATACTTCAATTTGTTAAAAAAAAAAAAAATTTAAATCATTGATTACAATCTAATTGATGATTATTACTAATCACTTTTGATAAGACTGAACCCATAAGTTCTAGGCTATACTTAATAATGCGTTGAGAGTAAGTCTAATTGTTTACTTCAATTGATTCACCGATTAATTAGAACTATAATACCAGAATCATATCAACATTTTCAATCACTTATCTAGATGTTTGAAATATTTTCAAAAAAAGATTTTTCAATTTTTAATCGTTGAAAATATATTTGCATTGTTTCAGCCCCATTAAATTGCGTTTTTTCTTAACAGTTTCTTTCTTTTCTTTCTTTTTTCCAACAAAATTCAAACACATTCCTTTCTGTTTCTTATTATTTTTATAGTTTTTGTCCAGAATTACCCTGTATTTAAAATTGAAAAGTTTTTTCTTCAATGTTTTTCACAATTCTATAACGTTTACGCGTCGATTTCATTTTGCTTTTCATCACGGATATTTTCTATTCAGAAGTTTTCAAAAAATTGTTATTTGAAAGGGAGGCAAAGGAGAAACTAACAACTGAAAACAAATTAAAAATTTTTTAGATGAATTTAATTAAACTCAAATTTTCCAATCTTAAATTTTTCTTGCTTTCTATATTTCTACTTTATTTCATTGAATTTTTAAAAAATTGGAATAAAATAGGCTGTTTGAAATACAAACCAATAGTTTTCCAATAACAATAGAACTTTATTCGGAAAAATTTATAAATTCTTCCTTTTTTTTTTTCCATTTCTTCGTTTTACCATTTTATCTGGTACTATTTAAATGTTTATGTTTAATGATAATTTTATTTTAAAAATGATTTCTTCAATAATTGTAACTTTGCAAAAAAAAATATAAAAAATGAAAACTATTCGTTAAATAATTGTAAATTATATATTTAAAAAGAGCAGAAATAGGGAAGAAATAATACTGCGCTAATAGATTTAATATTTTTGATGATTTGGTTGATGCAAATTGATTTTACAAAAGGAAAAAAAAAAAGGAATTGGATGAAAAATAAAATGATAGAAAGAAGGCAATGAAATGAAATGATCCAAAGGAAAAAAAGAGAAAAGGCATTTGTATACATTTTAAAAATTTATTTCTATCAATTTAATTGTCATCGCTTTTTCAACAATTTTTTTGCCTCCTTTTTTTTATATAAATTTATTATTTTTTCTTTTTTTTTTAACCTACCAATTTCTTTGGCAACTATTTTTTCTAATACCGCGATTATAAATATGGAGCAAATTTTGATGAATTCATAAATTTCACTGATGAATTTGATCGTTTCTTCGCTCGCCTCTTTTTTCTTTCCATTTTAACTCTTTAACAATTCGAAATCCAAAGAACCGGAAATAAGTTCACAGAGTAATCGAGTCGCTATCACATAAAAAATTATGCTAACTAATTTGTTTGCCTAAGTTGAGAAAGGCAAGAAAAGTCATTAAATTAAATTAAATTATGGTTAGGAAAGTTTTGTTCTTATTTCTTTTACAAAAAAGTTTCAGTTTGTTGATATTGAAATCGTAGAAACTTTTCTTCGTAAATGTTGTTGTACTTGGATAGATATTAATTGAGCTAAAATGAAATATCTAGCAAAAAATTAATTGTTAATTTAGTTCGTATTCGAAAAAATAATTTTTGAAACATGTAAAAAATTAAATAATCAAATTCTACCTGTTAGAATTTTTGCTGGCTTTCTTTTTTCTTTTTATAAATACATTTTTATTAATTTCAAAGTAGAAAGTTTGTCCAAAACTATTGATCAAAGCGAAAGAACACTTCATTATTTCTTGGTTAATTAGCTAAATTAATAGAGATAGTTAAGTTGGAAATTAATATTAATAACTGGACTTTTTTCTTATCACTTGAATAATTGAAATGCGAAAATTTACTAGTTTAATGTTAATCACTGTTATTGTCTCGCAAAAGTTAATTTAACATTCTAATTAATAACATCAAAATTAGGCCACAAATTACTTTAACATTTTCTACCTTTCTAATTAATTCATGGGTGAACTAATATTTGATTAGCATTTAATCATCCTGGTCAGAAACAATAATCAAATTGACTATTGCATTTTTTTTAGAACATTCGATTAAAGAAGCTACTTCTTGGATTGAAAGACAGGAAGGCAGGAAACTTAGAATTAGACTTATCCCTAGGCTTAAGCATATTTCTTAGGATAGAAATAAGGTTTCTTTAAATTCACAAACTAACGAACAATTGATTAATTATTTCTTATTCTATTAAATCTAGATTTAATAAAATTTTACTAGAATTCTTCGCTTTCCTAGATGAATAAGTTAATTGGCTTATTTAAAAAATATTGAATTTATGCTAATGTACTGTCATAAATTATTCCTTAATAAATTCATCGAAAAAAAAACTTTTGAACAATGAAAACAATTTGAGCTTTTTTGATTTATTACAATGAAATTAACAAAGAAGTTAATTTTTTGTTTGTTTATGAAATGGTAAAATTTATCGAAGAATTTGCTAAAATTTTTTTAAAAATGGTTACCTTCACCTTTAACCTTTCTTTAGTTTAACAAAGCACAAAATGCTGAATAAAAAGTGATATTAGAAATTTGAACTCTCAGTTTATTTTATATCTTGTTCTTCAAAAGAATGCAAACTTCAGTTTTTTCCTTATATTCTTCTAATCATATTTTTCAAATCCCATTGTTTATTTTACTTATATTTCTTTTTTCTTCCGCAAATTATTCATTGATAAACTATTTAAAACAAAAAAAAAAAAAATGGAAAAAGTCTTTTTTTTCATCATTTAGACCATTTTTCAATTTTATCAATAATATATATATATATATATAGTAATAATTTTTTTTAAAAATTATTACCTTCACCTTTGACTTTTCTTTAGTTTAACAGAGCATATATATATGATTCTATTTTACACTCAAACAATTAACATTTTTTTTCACTCTTTAACACTTTATTCGTCCTAATATTTGCCAAATAATGCATTTTTCCTCAGAAATTTAATCTTTTGAAAGACTGTCATCATAAGTCGTCACCAAAAAAAAAAAAAAAAAGAAAAAGAAAAAATGAATACATTTTTTTAATCCTCTTGCTAACTGCCAATTTTTCGTTATATTTTAAATGTCGTAAAATTAGAAACAAATATTGTTGATAATTACTGATTGGAACATCTTACAGCTGATTATTTTCAAGAATGATTTCAATATATGCTTTAAAATTCGCTTTTTTCCCTTACCACTCATTTCATTCTGGAAAAAAAAAAGTAAGAGAAGAACAAACGGAATGACAAAATAGAAAAACAATAAATTCGACAAATGTAAGCCAAAAAAAGTTTAAGCCGTTTCAATGTTGAATAATTAAATTTTTTTACCACGCATTTTTGAGAAAATTATTTTCTGTTAATGATTTCAATCGATTTCTTTTATTAATTTCTAAGTGTAATTGAAAACGCTTGAACTTCTTTATTTATTTAATTTCAAATTTGCTGAAACCTGTTTGTGTATTAAATGCAACTGAACTATTGTTTATTTTCATCATCTCTTTAACAATTGCATATTTGTAGTGAAAAACAATAGTGACCTTTAAATTTTCTTCTCACTACTATTTCAAAGGAACGAGAAATTCAGTAACATCGGTGTTTAACTCTTCAAGAGTTGGCAATTAAAGAATATTGGTAAAAAAACTTTCGGGATTTTCTTTTCCTTTTACATACTGTACAACTTATAAATTTAATTGGAATTTATTATGATGAGCAAGAAAAAGCTCCTAGTAATTAGATTAAAAAGAAAAAAAGCAAAAAAAAAATGAATAAATTGAAATGTTGAATTGTGGCGTAATAATTAGTGGCCATATTGACCAGTAAATATGATAATATTAAATTCATAGTAGCAATGATATGCTCGTGGCCTGAGTGATAATGATTTTGTGCAATAATTTTAATGCATTTATATTTTGACGCAAATGAATCTAAAGTTACATTTTTATATTGAGGAAAAGGAGTAATTAAGCATATTTGTGATTGGAATGAAATTAATTAATGCATATTTTCTCTCTCTTCTTTCTTTTCGNTGAAATTAATTACTGCATATTTTCTCTCTCTTCTTTTTTTTCGTTTTTTTTTTTTTTTTTTAATTAGACGATTCAGTTTCCTCACGGTCATTAATTTGATACACATTATTTATAATATATAATTTAGAAATGATCAGAAGCAAAAGAAGTAAAGTTAATAATATTAACATGAATTGAGAACGCCAAATTTTGTAAAACCGTAAGAAGCTATAAATTTACAAACTTTGTGCAGGATTAAATTCTTTCTAAATATTTGCTATTGTATTTTTTTCTAAATTTATTTATAACTCTTACATTATAAAAGAAATGCTATTTACTATAATAAAAATAACAATAGTAAAATGTGGCTGCAATTAAAAATCATAAAAATTAGTCCAGCAAAACATTAAAAAAAAAAGCATCCAATCTCTTTACTCACTTCATTCATACATAATGTTAGTTAATTTTTGCAAAGGAATAATTGAAAATTACAACTAAACTAATTCCTATTTCCGGTGGCTAGGTAGAAAATTATCAATCATTAATAAATTGTTTGTATTTTTTTCTTGCTTTTTCTGGTCGTAGAAGTAGCAGATTAGAAAATTAATTAACATTAAACTTAATAATTTGCAGTCATAACGATAATAAAAGCAATAATTCTTCAAAAAAAAAAAAAAAAGTGCTCATAACATTTGAGCTATGACAGTGCCTGAAACCGATTTTAATATGAATAAATTTTCATTTTTCATATTTTTAAAATGCTTAAAATTGAACGATAATTTAGCAGGAAAAAGAAGAAGCGTTTAGCTTTTTCCTTTCGTTTCAAAATTATTTAATGGAAGAAAAAAAAAAAGAATTATAAGCTTTTTATTAGAGCGCAATATTCACATTTTATGCAAAAAATATATATTTCGTCAGTTATTTGTGATGTCAATTTAGTAATTTATTTCTTAAAAAAAAAAAAAAAAAAAAAATAGAGTAAAAAATAAAGATAACAGAAGAAAAAGAATTTCGAACAATTCTTGAGAATTACTCAATTGGTTATTTCCGCTACATTGGAATTTTAAATGCATATTTTGATTTATGAATCTGTATAATATTGATAAAATAATTTTATTACGGTCTGATAAACGCAAAAATTACAACTCATATTTCAAATTTTAATTTTTGAACAAGTTCAATCTTTTCTTTCTGCATTTTTCCTCTCCTGTTTTGTTTTTTTTTTTTTTTTCATTAGATTTATGTTCAATATATCATTGTTATATAATGAAATAATTTTTGGCCACTATCAGAAGATCGCAGAGAATTAAATTCTCATGTCAGATTAATTATCATAGTGTTACAAGATTATTAATGCATTTATGATTTAATGTAATCGAGTATTTTGATATGGTCCGTTTATGTTTTTCATAAAATTTATTTTTTATTGTAATTTGTAAAGTCAGAAATTGAGTAAGACTTTTGCTAGCTTATGGCATGTTGCTCTCTTAGTTGGGCTTTTTCATTCATTTTCGCTATATATTGGTTTTTTTTTTCCTTTTTCTTTTTGATTTAAATCAAAAGTTCATTTTTTCTATCTTCTTTATTCATTATTTACATAAAGTTTTCAATTTTTTTCTTTGCAGCAAATAATATTTTTCAAGGCTCTTAATGACGTAATTTCTTCCGTTGATAGCGTGATTTTTTTTATCAGTGACGTGATTTCTTCCGTTGATAGCGTGTTCTCCCATAGGTGACGCAATTTTTGATTTCATGAATTTTCCAGTGATCTTTTCCTTTTGTTTTATGACTTCTATCAGGCCACAAAATTCATTTTGCAGTTCATCTTTTTACACTAAGCAGTGCTGTACTTTGCATATCGTAAATTTATCACTGCTTTCGTTCCGTCTTAGCTAGCTAACTTTAATGAAATCATTTATTTCCTTTATCAAAATCTTTACAGTTATTTTTTAATTCCAGACACCAAAATTATAAATAAAGAATTTTTCTTCACATCCTAAATTTCCTTTCCAATCCCTGTCTAAATTATAACGAAATAATTATTAATTAAAAGCTACAAAGCTACGTGAAGATGAAGATAGAAAGGGAGAGAGAAAAAGAGGGAGAAAGAAAAAAAGAAGCAAAGGAATAATGTAATGGGTTAATCATATAATTAAATCATGCTTCGTTGAATATACATGTCATCAATAATTTATAATGTTACAATTTTTTTTTTCATCAATTTTGTCACTTTTCAAATTAAAAAGAAAGAAATAAGAAAAAGGAAAAAAAAAGAAAAATGAAAGAAAAAGAAAATGGTATTTGGAAATGGATATTCCGGTTTTTATCCTAAAATTATCGTATTCATCCATCATTAATGGCATTTTTAAAATTACTTATAAATTTAAAAATGACTCAGAACCATTGCGGGCAAATATCTCTGTTGTTGTTGTTGTTGTTGTTGTTGTTGTTTATCCAATTCCGCTAAGTAACATCTTTTACTTTGAGAATTGCAATATTTATTGTGGGTAATTATTGTTAAATAGTCAAATATTTGTTAGGAGCTGTTTATTTTTTCGTCAACAATTTAAATTAAAAATAAATAAATAAATAAAAAATTATCACTCTCCAGCATCGTCAAATTGCATTTTCATTTAATCAGATGTGATCAATAATTTTATCTCTACTTTAAATTTATGTTAACGCCATTCTAATTTATAATTAGGAGAAAAAATGGAGAAAAAATTTAAGTGAAAATTAAAAATGTTTAAAAGGAATCTTTGCAAGTGTTAAATCTATTTGCAACGAAAGGAAAATTATAGTTTTGTATCATTTTTCGATTTTTAATTCCAAAATATCAGTCAAATTTATCAAATATTTTTCAAAAATTTAAAAATACCAAAGATTTCCTTAAAGGATGAAATGTGCTAAATATAACACTTTTTGAACTGAAAGAGAAGAGCTTAGAGGTGCATGTTAGTTTCGTCTTTTCAAGTTTCAAACATTTGCTGGATAAAAATTTGTTAAACATTGCTGATGATGAGATGGAAATTTTTATTGTGCTAATTTTAGGCAAAGTTCTTTTCCACTATTTTCCAAGTTCATTTAATCAGTTCATTAATAATATTTTGGAATTTAGAAGTTATTAAAAAAATTTTACCCGTTTAATAAAACCAGAATTTATCAAGAAAATGACGCAGTCATAATTCTACTCGGCGGCACATCAATATATTTCCACTTTTCTTTATCTAAAATGTTGTCGGATTTATTTACTTCTTCTTTTTTCCAATCAGTTGGCTATTCATTGGTTTTTTGAGCCGAATAATTAGCGAGCAAAACAAGCTTATTAAAATAATTCCATTATGCTGTTTAAAAATTCTTGAATATATGCTCAAATGATAAATTTTAAGTAAATTCTGGTCTAATAAATAAATAAATTTCTGTTTTCTTTTTTTTTGCTATTTAAAACTCTTCTTTCTATATAATTAGTATAAATTAGATAATAAACAAGAAAACGAAACAATAAAACGAAATTAATAGTTGAAGAAAAATTAATTTCATGAATACTGTCATAACTTCTAATTAAATACAAAATCAATTACGTGTACAAGACAACTTAACCGGTCGATGAATAAAATAAAATTAAAACATTTTTAAAGCATTAAGTATTTAATAATAAGTTCTCTTTCTTTTTAGAAAATTTCATAGAAAAAATCACATAAAAATCTTTTTTTTCTTTCTTTCTATGATTTCACAAATTTATAAAAATCTGCCATTTAATTCATTTATTGCTTGCAAAATAAAAAAAAAAAAAAATGCAATTATGAAAATCTCATTTTTATCCCACAAAAAAATTTTAAACAAACTAGGATGTGTCAGAAACAAATCCATTGGGATAAATGTGACTACTGTTCGAGTTTGAAAATAAAATTTCATTTGATTTCAAAATGAAACTGTAACGAGCATTAACATTTTCAAAATAATTTTTTCATATTTCGATTAGAAAAAAAATTAAATAAAATAAAATAAATTATTGGTGAAAGAAATGATTTTGCTTTGTTAGAATCAAAAATTCTCTGTAAGTGTTAAATTTACCAATTTTAATTTGGCATTTTAACTTACTGTTTTAATAAAATAATTCTAATCACTAAATATGCGAGAAATCATCTATAAAGTTAATAGAATTTTTGCGTCCATTAGCGAAATGATGAAACAGGGTGTATTTTTATTATTTTTTTTTTAAATTATTTAAATCTTCTTAATTTTGAATTTGATAATTATAAAATTTAACTGATGATAATGTAGTTCAGTGACCGAATAAAATTTGAATGGATATTGAAGGTATTGATATTGGCATCCTCTCCAGGTAGCGCATTTGTAATCAACATCAGAAATATGTCATATCACTTATTAAGTGATTGGTTCTGCCAATATATCAGCAAAAAGTTACAAAAAATAAATGCTAATTGCTTTTCTTTTCTTTTCCTACTTCTTTAATATATTTGCTTTTCTGTTTTAACAAAAAAAAAAAATTTATCAGTTGCAATTCTCTTTCGAAAAAAAAAAAACACTTAGGTAACTGTAATTCAAACCTGGAAAATTTTCGATTCCTTTATATAATTTTAATTAATTATGAGATGTTCTCATTTTTCTCTTTTTTTTTTTCGTATCAGCATAATTATTTCGAAATACAGTCATTTATGACAGGATGCATAAATATTTTTCAAACTGACAAAATCACAATAAACATTGCTCATTAATTTAATTATAAAAATTTCTAAACGTACTGGTTTTTTTCTTCCTTCGTTAAATAGTATTTAAAAATTTAAAAAATTATATTTCGAAGTAATTACGCTGATCCAGAAAAGAAATTAAGATAAAAAAGTTTTGTTTACTCGCCCTTTAATATAATTATTTACGGTAGTACTGATTGCTGCTGTGTTCCTATTTTATTTATTCTGTAAAGAAAAAAAAAAAAGAAAAAATTAAGATTCCGAAGTTGTTTAAATCAATTTTATGAAATTATTCCTAATTTAAATACTCTTTTTTTTTACGAAAGCAGTAAAGTAATTAAGAAAAAAATATCAACTTTCCTTTTCTTCCATAAATCACCACTAAAATCCTAATTAGTATTACTCTTATTGTTAATACTATTACTGTTATGATAGTACTACTACTATGTTACTACTATTATCACAACGATGACAGCATAAATAATTTCAGTGATAATAATAATCATAGTTATGAAAATAGTAATCATGGAACAGCAATTATTAATCATTATTACTATTACTACTTTCATTTAGTTAGTAATTATGAATTGCTAATTGCTAATTTTTGACTATCAAATATTAATTATTAACCGCCATGCATAAGTTAATAATTGTTAATTATTGTTAACTATTATTTATTATTAATTAATTAGCATTAATTAATTATCATCGATTGTTAGTAATTATCACTAATTATGAAATAATTGCTGTTAATTATTAACTATTGACTATTAATAATTTATTTATTAATAGTGTTTACTGTTTGCTTGATCTCTGCTTTTCAACTATAAGAATAGTTTTGCTCTGATTCAAAAATAAGTTTAATGATAGTTGTATTTAAATCACGAAAAAATAAATGTATGACTAAGCAATATAAATATTTTCATTCATTATATTTAATTAATTATTAAAGTTTTCTTTCTCTGGCAACTATTGTTATCAATGTTATATGAATTTTTGACCTAATGATAAAGTTGATAATTGGCGCTAAAGACTATGAACTTGATATTAAAAGCATCTGTTTGAAAATAAAAAATATAAGATAAAAAACAAAATAAAAAACTGTCAGCATTTTATGGTTCATAATTTGCAAAACTGTTTAAAAACATCCTTTTTCAATTTATCCTAATTTTGCTGTAACGTTAAATTTCATGTAACTAAACTAATTAATAACTTCCAATATAAATGAAAATGTAGGAGACAAGAGATTTTTTTACATTAAAAGTTTTTTAAACTTTATTACATGAAGGAGTTATTTAATATGACTAAAGAGAAAAATCATCCTGGGAAGGCTTTTACAATAGCTACTGTTAACATTTTTTTTTTTTTTTAAATATATACAATTTGTAGTTTTCAGAAATTATCACCATTTATATTAAGTATATTGCATTAATATACGAATTAAGTGATAATAAGAAATCAGTAACAAACAGTGATTCAAAAATATTTTACTATAGAATTTCACACCTAAATGAAGTAAATATGAGTTTTTATAACATTTTTATAACAATTACACTTAAATTAAAGTGTGAAATTTCCCCTTAATTAATGATACTTTTCAAGAATTCAATTGGTTCCATTTTATTCATTTTTCATCAAATCATTTATTTTAAATTAATCAATTCATTCTGCTTAAATAGACAATTGCATGAATAGTTATACGCATCTTTAAGATGTCATGTCAAATTGATCAAACTCCAAAGATGTATCGTTTTAAAATTACCCTAAAATTGAGTTTGCTGGATTTTATTTTCCTGGACAATTTAATACACAATTTAATAATAGTCTGTTTATTAATTACATTAGTTGTCAATAACGATCATCACTAGCTGAAATTGTTTATTGCTGTTTTTCTTGACTGATAAAAGAAAATGATAGCGATTATCATGCTATTTCTCTTGAATTTTTCCCGTTTTTATGTGAGAAAAATCGCAGAATTCAATCTAACCATTTATTTTAATGTGTCCTTTTCTCAATTGACAATAGCAGAAGAAAAGATAACACCTAAAAATAACTTATTTGATTATTTTTTCTTTTCCTTTTTTTCAAGAAATCGAAATGATAGAATTTGTAGCAAATTCATTTGATTATGTTAATTTTCAAAACTGAAGACGAGTTTTAAGTGAGTGAGTTTTAATTTTTTTTTTTTTTTTAAATTTAAGTGAGCAATTTTTAAATTTTTCATTATTAATTTATAGAATTTATTTTCTCGCTTTAATTTTTATTTAAAATTCATTTTGTAAAATATATTTTCGTTAATTTGCGATTTTTGAAGTTAATGCAATAGCGAACTTTTGACGGTTAATAATCTGCTACAAAAATTTTGTTTTTTCCTATAGCCATCGGACGAATTATTATTGGTATTATGAAGTTGCGAAACTTATTCTTGTTTTTCATTAAGTTTTCTCAAATATTTTGTCTTTTCACTAACTAAATTATTATTTCGTTTTAAAACATTTCACAATACGAATGGTTTCTCTTGCTTCTTTTTTGCTTTTGTGTACATAATTGACGTAATTTAAACAAATATTGTAATAGTGATAATACGAGATTTTCTTTTTTTTTTTTTTTTTTTTTTTTTAAATGGTCACCTGATTTTGGTAGCAACGATACTTTTGTGGCTAGCAATTAAATGTGCGTGAAGTAATTAAATTTAATTGGAATATTGTATCCCAATATTTTGCACTTTTCTTTTAAAAAGGTTTTCTACGACGAAAAATTCTCTTTCTTTTCATTTCATATTTTGATGAATTCATTGGTTCGTTCATACAAAAACATTTGACATAATTTAATTTAATAGTTAATCAGAAATTTAAACTCTTAAATAAAATTTTTTTAATAAAAGTTTGAAGTAAATAAGTATCTGCAATTTTTTCTTTTCATACAAAAATATTTGCTTTCTATAGCAGAAATAACAAAAAAATTGCAAATTATAATTTAAAGCAATAAATTTACATTCAGCAAATATTGCATGCACTTCCCTTCCCTACGTTTCTTTTTTTTTCTTTTGTCTTAAATACGGATCTCTATGCCGAAAATTCCTTTTATTTCATCGACCATTATTGTTGCTATAATTTCACTTAATTTTTTAATCTAATTGAAAGGTAATTTTAAGAAGATAAAATAATAAAACAATGGATGATAAGGAACAATTAACAAAAAACAATCATTTGCAACGTGAAGCAGAACACTTACGATTGGTAGCATTTTGTGGTGTAACAATGTCAACGGTAGCAACATTATTGTGTGTCATATCGGTACCAATGTTATATAGTTATTTGCAACATATTCAATCAGTGATGGAAAATGAAGTAGAATTTTGTCGTTCAAGAACCGGTAATATGTGGCGTGAAATTACACGTACACAGGTATTTTCAATTTTGCCTCATCTTTGATGGAAATTTTGTTACAATAATTGGTATGTGAGATAGTTTTAAATTATGAAATTAACTATTAATGTTTAGTATTTTATTATATTTCCGATATTTGTAACAATGTTCCTAGTAAAACTAAAGCGACATTAGTTGATTAAAAAAAGGAAAGGAATCAAATACTGTCTAAATTCTTCTTAGATATGAAGAGCAATTTTCCATACTCATTTTTTGTCACAATTAAAGCATGATGAAAATTCTCTGAACTGGAAAGGAAATTGAAAAATTTTTGGATTCTTGAAATGTTTAATTTTATGTTATTTAACAACAATAATGATCATATGATTATTTCAAAATATAATTTATAAATATTCAAGAAATACTTTCAAAGTGAACGTTTAGTCTATGTAATTTATTACAATTTTTGTAAATAATTTGAGCATACTAAAAAAATTTTTCCTTCATATTCATGAACTATTAATTTAGTATCTTGTAAAATCAGTCGGAATAAAGCGGACAAAACGATCAGGTGTAGAGGATTCTGAAGATGATGTGCTTCATAATCGTGATAAGCGGCAGATTCCGGCATGTTGTGGATGTGGAATTTCATCACCTGGACCACCTGGTCCTCCAGGATTAGATGGCATTGATGGTAGAGATGGTGCACCTGGAAAGCCAGGAAGAGATGGTCCTGATGCTGTTAGCCAGCCACTTCGTGTTGTACCACAAGTAAAATTGAAGTCTTTTAGATTGTGCTCAAATGATTTAAGTTACTCAAAATAGCTTCTGATATGATGCGTTTACTTCAGGAGTGGTGTTTTGATTGTGAAGATGGTCCACCAGGTCCAGCTGGCAGAGTCGGGCCTAAAGGCTTACCAGGAAAACCAGGACTAATTGGATTTACGCCCAGAGGTGGGATACAAGGTCCTCCCGGACCACCGGGACAAATTGGGCCGCCTGGAACACCTGGAACGCCTGGTATGATTTCGTACGATAATAAGAACTGTGCGTAGACATAAAAAATTTCTTTATTCCACTTTTTACTTCTACAAATTATTTAAGGTCTCAAGGGACCACAAGGGCCACCAGGTCAATTAATCGAGACGATACTAGAAGGGCCACCAGGACCATCAGGCCCAACTGGGCCACCTGGAAGACCAGGTGTACCCGGACTTCCTGGTAAACCTGGATTTGTTGGACCACCTGGGTTGCCAGGAAATGATGGTAAAACTGGAATACCTGGCAGACCCGGTGTACCCGGTAGTCCGGGTCCTGCTGGTGTTGATGGATCAACAGGTGGCTGTGATCATTGTCCACCGCCAAGAACAGCTCCTGGATATTAATGAAGTTTGGAAATGCATCGAATGAAAGAAATTATGGCCAACAAACATTTCTCATTTATCCGAAGATAATGTAACTATGTCGGTAAACATGTTTAAAACATTTTAAACCACAAGTGATAATTAGCGTATATTAAATTAACATGTCAGCGATACTTCAAAGAAAGATACGGAAATTATATTTGAATTTGAAAAAGGAAAGGATTGTATTCACGGAATAACATTAATATGTCAATCGCTGACAACGACTGATGATTTTAAAATATATTTAACGTTATGAACTTGTGAATTTGTTATTATCATCAAATTAGTACTTGATTTTTCGCCCTACATAAATTTTATTTCATTTATTTTTTCTGCAATTTAACTATTGCTAAAGCATTTCATTCAAATTTCATAAATGTTGTTGTTAAAAAAAAATTGTTCCATAAAATGGCACGAGAGGAAAAATGTCCTTAGGTTATTCCTGATGTTTAGCTTCCCGCTTTTTAGAATGCAAAATTATGATTATTTCTTGCTGATTAATCTCTTCTTTGTTCATTTATCAAATTTGTTATATAAATAAAATTATTAATATCGGATAAAAAAGAAAAAATGACTATAATATTGACAAAACTAATAATTTCAATTCGAACTGAATAAGAAAATTTTCCAAAGTGAAGATCCAATTTTGGTAACAATGAAATAGTAATTTTCATGAAGTCGCCTTCACCGAGTTAGTTAATCGCATATCCAGGCGACGAACAAAAAAAAACAGTAAAAATCATCTTCATGATGAAATATAAAATTGGAAGTTATAACTTAAATGGTGGGACAGCAAAAATGAAGGGCACAAAAAGAAAATAACAATCACTCTTCAGTTACATTAGTTAATGATTAATTTAAATTCGTTACATAAACAAGGAAACAATTGTTTTAATTTTAAATTTGACGAAAAAAAAAAAGATGGAAAAGACCAACTGTTCAGACTGTTAGTTTAATTGAAACTGAAATAAGCTAAAACTAACTTAATAGATTCAAATATCAGTCATACTACAAGCTTGCTATCTTGGGCCTGGCGAAATAATAAAGGGCCACAACTAATTATTTAATCAAACTGAATTCTTTGCAATATATTTTCGATAAAATTTTTCCAGCCCAATACTATTTACCCACGTAAACAACAGGAAAAGCATTATTTGATGACGAGAAAGTCCGGCTTTTTTTCCTAATTTTGAGCAAAAACTTAATTTTAAACTGAAATAAATCAATAAGTGTTTCTTTTTTTTAATTAAAAAACGTTCACAGTAACATACTGCAACTCCGAATGTAACTTAGCAGTTCATTTTGACTGAGGACGAAGAAAGTAAAATCACATTAGATAAAAAAGTCATTATGTTTTCCAGGTTTCTAATCATCTTAAAATGTCTTCATTCCCAGTTGTTCCATTCAAAATCTCTTGCATTCCAGTTCTGATTAATGATACCCAAAGATTTTTCACCAAGTGAAAGAGTTTTAATTGATTAGAAATGAAATCCGTATTAAAGTTCACAAATCAGCATTAGAAAGTTACAAACTACTGAAATTCCGGTTTTTGATTTCCTTCTCCAAATGATTTTTTTTTTGTACGAAGATACACTGAAACAGGAAGTATTTATTATGGAAATT